>CM076577.1:900824236-901094461 GCA_034641835.2 Pinus albicaulis | reverse complement strand
TAGAAATATATATATATATATATATATATATATATAAATATAACATGGAAAAATTTGGATCAAATACGGTCAAAGCGAGAAACGAAGATGGACGGAAGCAAGAGAAACCCTAGACTATTCTCTTCTGCTCCCCTGCTCGCCGAAGTGGTAATTCCTCCGACAAGCTCTGGTTTTCTCTGCATACAGAGGATTTCGAACTTACCTATCTCGCATTCGGTAATTGCAAGGCCACCACTAGCCGCTTTCTCCCTTGATCTAGCAGGAAGGGACGCTGCAAACCACGCCTGGAATGAGGATCCGACCTTATGGAATCACCAGGACTGTCTTCACATCAGCCGAGAGAAGACAGTGATCGATAATAGGGATATCTTCTGCGTCTATGCAGCTGTTAATGTTTCAGCAAGTCCTGGTCAGGCTCCAGCTCCACTTACCTCTGCCACCCTTCTGTGCTATCGCGCCAGGGCTCCCGCGGATGTTGTATCATGGGTCTTTTTCTGGATGCAGGGGATAAACTTGAGGGCAACGCTCATTAGAGTCCAGCTCAGGTCACCTGAACCTTGCCTCTTTAGGGCTGTCTTCAACTCGGCGAGTTTGGCTAACACATGCCCTGCAGCAAAACTTTCAACCGCAGTATTGGAAGGGACTCTAGCCGCAAACCCTCGAGACTCCATTTTTGGGCTCAGGAGTAGGTCTACAGGCGTTTCCCGCCCTCACGGCCTTTCTCAGCAGAGGCTTGGAATCGCAGGCAAAAGAAGGGACGCCCTTCGTTGCCGCGCAGATCCTGCCTCTAAAAAGAACCCTGCCTCTTTTCAGATCCAACTCCGGTTACTCTCTGGAAAAACTATTTTGCTTTGGGTTTCCTCTCCAGATCTTATTCAGAAGCTTAAGCTTAACCTGGAACAACGGACTGGAATTCCATCGACTCACCAGAGACTTGTTTTCCAAGGTAAACATCTTGAGGATCTCCTCCCCCTTTCTGCTTATAACATTAACAGAAATGATTCCATTGTACTTACCCTTCGTTTGAGAGGTGGTGCTGTCGGACAGTCTTCTTCAGCGCCTATCTTCTCTTATAAAGAAGTTGTTCACTCTCAAATCCCCAAACCTTCTGCTGCCTCAAAACACCAGCCTTTTCTGGTTGACAAGCTGGATGAAGCACCTTCTGTTGAGGTCTCTCTTCCATCTGTCGCAGAAGATCTTCAAAAATATGCAGAGAGAGCTATCATTTGCAGATTTAATGGACTTTGGCCGCGAACCAAGGAACTCTTTGATTGGATCTACGAGAACTGGACCAGCAAGTGCCTCGTTAGCTGCTGCTCACGAGGGTTCTTCATAGTATTGTTTGATCATGCAAAGCATTATGAACAGGCCTTACAGAAAGGTCCCTGGTTTTTTGGAAATGCTGGGCTCTTCTTAACCCCATGGTTCCCAGATTTCGACCCTGCAACAGCTACCATCACCAGAACCCCTATTTGGATCAGGCTGCCCAACCTTCCTGTCCATCTATGGCAACTAGCAGTGTTCAGGCGAATGGGCGATACCTTGGGACGCTTTCTCGATGTAGATTACGATAGGCCTCTTCACGGCCTCTACACATATGCCAGAATGTGCGTGGAGGTTGACATCAGCAAAGGCCTGCCCGAACAAATTATCCTCAAGGCCGGTGATCTTGTTTGGACTCAGTACTTAGACTATGAGAACACTACATTCCGTTGTCGCCACTGCAACCAAACAGGGCATCTGCAGAACACCTGCCCCACTCTTGCAGAAACAAAGACTAAAGGAGATTCTACAAAGCCCAAATCCAAGAAATGGACTCCCTGTACCCCGCCGCCTGCTGCAAATTATGCTTCCTCGAGCTCTGATGATGATGGGAGTGAGGCAGATTCAGACCTTGCTCCTCAGACACAGAAACTGTCCACTGATGCTCCCAAGCATCCCCCTGATACTATAGTCACTCAGAAGCGTAGTCATGAGTCCGCCTCCTCGGATTCAGATAAGGAGGCCCCTCTTCTGGAGAACTCCAGTCTTCAAATTGTCCCAGCACAAACTCACCAGGATGGCTGGGTCAAAGTAAACAAAAAGAAAGGGAAGAAATTCCGTGTAGAAAACTCTACCAATTCTGGGTAGAAATCGGTTTCTTCTTGTTTTTAGTTGCTTACTGTTGCTCCTCGTTTGTCTCATCTCTCTATCCGGGGACCGAAGTTGATACTTTATCATTTCCGGTTGGCCGTCTTTTTGTCTCTCTTGAATGTACTTTCTCATGTACCATATTTTCACTTAATAGAATTAGTCCAATTCAAAAAAAAAAAAAAAAAAAAAAAACATGGAAAGGTGAAATATATAACATGGAAAACTAGAAATGCATGGGAACCTACAATAATATATTACCCGTATCTTATACATATTTAAATGGATATATATATATATATATATATGAGAATGGGTACACCAACCTTATGCATGAAAATATATATATAGAGGCAGATATCAGTAAAGGAATTCAGTTTAAACATGGGTATGGGGAGATTGTTATCTCATGACAAATACCTTGCACAAGCATTTAGAAATATCTAGTTACGGAAAACAATTTAAATGTGCATACAAAATTCAAAATGAAATATAACTCTCCAGAATTCCTGAGAGTCTCTTGTAAAAGTCATGCAAAATATAAATAGCTAAGAGGCCTATACAATTGAAAAACATTAGCTATAAAGAGAATTATATAAGCTACAAGAAAAGTAAAAGAGGAAAAACTCATTAGTGTTAAATCGTATTAACTCATACTCAACGAATTATTCCATGCGAGGAAGCATGAAAAAGTCCATAAATTAATAAGTTGTAGCTTCGTTGAAATTATGGCAAAACAAGAATATAAGTGACAAGAAATACAAATGTCCAGATACATGCCACAAAATCTGAGCCTTTTGGGCTAGGGTTTGGTAACAGAGACCATATTCCCATTCAAATGTTAAATCATTAAAGAGCACCAGCATTACGAATGAAAATTATTAATACTTCGACTCTGACAGAGTCTAGGTCCTCAATGGACACTGTGAAAAACCCTAAGAGAGTTAATGATTCTGCATAAATGAGATGGAACAACGCAGCGAGAGGGTGGTATTATCCACACAGGCATATACCGACCTAAAACGCCAAGGGAGGCGAAGTTAATATCCACCGAGAATGAAAGGGCTCATAGCTGCTGATAATGGAATACGTATGAATATGCATTACCTGTGGAAAACACAGTCAGGGTAGGGAATCGGTCAATAGAGAAGTTGATAGCAAATCGTACGAATAGAGAGATTTACCAATACAAGAAAGGGGTTACCTGTAAATGAAGACTCTCGTTCCTTACGAGCTCTCTGCACCAACGCTAAAAGCAGAATATCAACTAAATTGAAAACCTGAAGGATAATAGTAAATTGAAATAAAAATATATATACCTAAGGAGGAAAAATCAAACCTCACGAAGTCGGGATGGATGACTATCGCTCTCCTGCGACGAGGCGAGTCCAGCATTATCAATCTGCATGGTATTAACAAGCTTATTTAAGTATCAGTTAACGAAATCGACAAAGGGACAGTGACGAAAATAAACCAGAGAGAATACACCGAAAATTGGTACAGGAGATATGGCATAAATGGTTCCAAACGAAACTGAACCATAAACGCAATCTGCAGAACGAAACCCATTCGTATCATTAACGTTCGAGACTTTCACACAAAAGAAGTATGACAAGTTCTGAGAGTCGAATATGAGCTCCAATCCAAAGTGCAAGACGTGTGCATAAGATTCATACCTAGTATCATCGCAGTGGCATAGATAAGCAGGCCAACGAGTGAGTTCCTTTGTGCGTAGAGGTTAATAAACCATACGAAGGGAAAAGAAACTGCCTTCAACCAAAAGTGCAGAGCTGCGAGGTAAAGAGATGAACAAACTCAACGAAGGCCAAAGAAAATGCCTCCACACAAAAACGAAAACTTATATAACCGTATTTCATTCCAGAAAATCGTAACGTGGTGAGAAAATTGTAACCGTCCACATGGCATGATCCCAAGCGTGAAGACACGGATCAAATGGTTGGAAGGGAAATTACGCCATTTAGTAGACATTCAATGTGACAAGTATTGCAATTAATTTCAATACAGTCTGGCTGTATAAATAGAAATTTCTGTGTATGCAGAGTAGGCTGGCATGGCGATTGCCTTATTGACGTGGAATTATAGCATGTGAATGGAAATGGGATGAAACCTATCCCAACCAATACCATGAAACTGAGAATTCTCATAGAACCTGACATGGAGAAATAATATCACGACTCATTTGCCTTATCACATGAAAACTATTCGATTCAGGACGCCATATGTGGAAGCAATGAATACGATCAATCTCCACATTAAAATCTGATACGACCCATATGTACAACAAAATGTGATAATATTAACACAGATCATTGAGAACTATGAATACTACATCATCGGATGGTCACAAGAACGATATAGTCCCCAATATAAAATACGTAAATTAAATCCAACCACTGATCATAACCAAACTGTATAAAAGATGACGTTATGGGGAAAAATGATAACACAAGGTTTAAAAAAAATAAATTCAAGGGTGCCCTCGTTGCAAAAATCTATTCAAATCCTTGAATATAAATACATGGAAATGGGTCGAATGCCCAAGGGCCAATGACATTAAAATAAAGGTTGGACATAGGTTGAAAAGTGCGACCCTTATAGGGAAGGGATTAATGGTAAATCACTCCACCATGATTTTTATACAAATACCCTTAGATTAAAATGAAGTTAAAATGGAAGTTAATAGATAGTGATTTTGAGGTATAGTTATTGTGTGGAATTAAATTGAAATTGAAACAAAATAAGAAATGCATTAACCAGATCGAGTTCAACGTGTGATGGTATGACATTCTGTTGAAATTAATCTTGAACATTATGGAATGCTAGAAAAAAAAAAAAATTGGTATGGGAAAGCTTAAAGGGAGTTAAAAGTATATTAATTACATCATATTATAAAATTTAAATAATATAAATTTTAATTAATAGTATATAATATAATTAAGAATTTATAAATTTATATTTATATTTTATTTTAAGTTATTTAAGTACAAAGGACAAATGCATTAGTTGTTCAATGATAATGACTTTTTCTTGAAAAGCTCATTCTTATTTATAGTCACATCAATAAAAAAAATTATTAATTTTATTTTGGTACAACTTTTGAATTGAATTTAACTATGGTTACATGGATTGTGGTGCAAAAAGTGAATTGAAAATTCATAAATATTATTTTATTGGTTTAGCTATTATTTTATTGTTTCCTTAGGAGGCCCATTTTAGACCTCAAAACTCCCCTAATGATCGACTAAATTTTTACTTTTCTGAATGAATATGCGACGCGTATATTGTGCTACCGACTGCCTTTGTCTGCATTTGTTTGCTAGATTTTACCTGTTTGTAAAAACAAACAGAACATGTTTCTAGGAGCATACGGTGTTGGTTTCACATGAAATTATTTGCGTCAGATTTAGAACGAAGAGTACGACGTAGTCATTCAATTTTCGTATGATTATGATAACTTTGATATTTTAGCATAATTCTAAGCACCATATCAATCAACCTAGTACTGAGAGGGTGTGTACGTGAAATATTTTCAATTCATGTGTTATGCAACCAACTCGTAAAATATTGGGAATGATAGGGAGATACACTAGTGTTATAGCGACCTAACATCTTGTAACCTTGTTTTTTTAATTGTTTTACAAAAGTAGTTCCAAACAAAATGATAGAGATTGTGAAAGTCTAGAAAATTTTGCAGGAGAATGTTGAAATTTCTTTTGTAAGTATCCATAAGAAAGGAGACTATATTTTCATTCAAAATCCTATGGTTATTTAAAACTCAGAGTTAATATCCAAAAATAATAAAAGTGTGATCATATATCTTAGTATTATCCACATACTAGCAACTTCATAGTAGAAATCACGGTGATCTAGAATTACTATGTTACCCTTTTTAATCTTAGGACCATAAATAAGCACATTTTCTACCAAGATAGTTATAAAGTCATTTAGATCTTGGATTTCTAACTTTTACGAAGATAACCAAGAATATTTTCCCTCTTTCTAAAAGAGAAAATTCAAAGGATGTACTAAATCTTGTGTTTATGTTTTTGTGTGTGTAGAAATACCAATTGCGTCTAATGTGACTCAGTGGGGCCGCCTCATAGCCTTACTCAATTGCTTCATTATGGACTGTAGATGATAGAATATTTCGACAGATGATGAGATTACATAAAGGGGGAAAAGGTGGTGTTTCGTCATTTGGTGCAAAATACTTGAATTTGGTTATTGGAGTAAGTTCAAGTTTAGGCATTAGGGGACTAGACGCAAGCACTCCCAGATCCCTTCAAATGTATAGGTCTTATCATTACAATGTCTCTCGATTCCAGACATATATTTAAAATTATATTATATGAAGGTTATAACAAAAGTTTTTTGTTGTACAAGTTTGGCTCATGAACCCCCAACTCAAAATTAGTCCACACAATAGTTTTAATTTTCCTGATGACATATGATCCTCCTTTAAAGCCACTCTTTTCTGCTATAGGTCTTTGATGATTCCTTTTTTCATAATCTATATTTGTATTTTCATAGCCCTTCAGAAAATATACTTTTCATGTTTGTATTCATAAGGTATTTGATGATGGCTTTGTTCATAATCTATATTTTTTCAAAAGATAACCTTTCAAAAAATATAGTTTCCTTATTTGTATTCATAAAGGTTGTAGTTTTAAGAAAATTATCAAGCCAAATAGAATTTTGTTAAAATTAAAAATCTACGATGTTATGTGACCTAAATGGATTTTTAGAACTTGATGATCCTAAATGTCATTTGATCATGGAAAATTTAACCAATATTAATTTGGAAACTGAATCACTAAGATTGTATACATATGCTGTCAGTACGTTATTTTTTTCAAAGCCACTACTATTGTATATTGTGTACATATGCTTTCAATAGGTTATTTTTTTAAGAGGCGCTACTATTGTATATTGTGTCCGTGACAACATGCATCCAAGTTCCCCAAGCAATATCAATGGTTGTGGAAAATTGAGACTATTTCGATTTAATTATGTGCGAGGTGTATACGCTACATTTCCCCCTTTCATTCAAACTATAGTTGAATTTTAAAAAATGTGTATTCTTTCAATTTCGTTTTCATTTTACATATTGTACTTCTCAGTATTAATTTTTTAAGGATTTCTTCAATCAGAATCAATTTTCATATTATACTATTTTTGAAATTGTAATTATGTTATTACGTTTTGCTCGTAAGTTAATATTCGTATTTTTCTTGAGGCTTTGGAGTACTAGTCTTTTTAAATGTTTGCCTCTTGTCTATTGCGACTAATCCTGAACTTCAAGTGTTAATAATCTCTATCTGGTTGAGATGTCAATATTCTTCATCTAGTAATTATGCCATCGATGACCAGTTTACTACGCATAAAGCTAATAGTGGCATTTTACTTTCCACTACCAATAATTACTTTATTTTTCTATGAACTTGCTTTTGGTTCTTCGTAGCTTGCCTATAAAATTTCCTTTGGTCTAGGTCTTGTTGTAAAGTTAATAAAACTCATTTAAAAAATGATGCTATCAACAAATTCTCTAATGATATTAGATTTTCATAATTGAATTATGTTTTGCTACTCACTTTTTGGAGTGTAGTAATTCTTGCGTTTTTAAATTTTTGGAAAAGTACTTCTATAAGTATTTTTAGAATTTTACGAAAAAGGAATTGAGGAGATGCGTAGTCTATACCATGCAAATTTTTTTCTTTTTATATGAGCTTAATCATATAGAAACTTGTAACATACATTGTCTTCATTAATATGGTGGTACGTATTGTCCCATTGTTTTTTTATTTATTTTTCTTGAGATGACACATTCTTTAAAGGGAGCTAGCTCAATGGAAGAGCACCTTCCTCTCAAGAAGGAGGTTGGTGGTTCGATTCCATCTTGCTCTAACCTAAATTAAATATTCACATTTTCTATATTTTTTTTAAATAGAATTTTTATTGTCTCTATGGACACAATAATTGGGATTAAAATGAAAAACTAAGATTATAGACATATTGTCTCTATATTGTATCTACAGAGACAACACATTTTTAATTGTAGTTATAGTCTCTTAAGAGACAAAAAGGAAGTGTCTTTTAAGAGATAATAATACTTGTGTTCTATGTTCTATTTATAATGATAATATTTTTCAGACAATAATTTAGAAACTCACTTAAAAACAATATTTGAGACAATTTACAATTTTTTTTTTGTCTCGAATTAAGAAAATTTACTCAAAAATAGTCTCAAATATTGTTTTAAAGCCCTCCTCTATGTAATAGTGTTACCAGCATATTAAAAATAAGCTATCACTAAAGATGCACTGAAAAAATTCATGACCAGGCCTGTGAGAAGTGGGGTTGAACATAAATATGTTGAGAAAGTAATACATGTTAAAGAATTAATCATTAGGTTAGTTTAGAATTAATTGAAGATTTAGTTAGTAATCGGTTTCTAGATTTAGTTTCTGACATAATTGTTTCTGACTTGTATAAATATATATCTCTCCTTCAATAAAAGTAATGCAGTGTCACTGTGCTCTCTGCAATTCTCTATTTTCTGCCTCTAAATCTGCCTCTAAAACTGGAGACGCTCCAGTTAGCTCTGAAAAAGTTGGAGGCCACTCCGACATTGGAGATTTCACTGAAAATCTTGCCGAATTAATTGAGTATTAATTAGAAAATAATCTCTGATTAACTGTGTGTTAACTGCAAATAAGCATGTTTAGTGGGAGCATTGAGGGATGGGCATCTGATGTGGTATTATGGGAGGAGGGTTTGCCCACAGGCTAGCCCCCTCCATTCTCACCATCAGATCCACACTGCTCTTTAAATATAAGTCAGGGGCCAAGCTTTAAAAATTTACATGGCTTGGCCTATTGGTAAAGTGCGGTAGTGGTTGGGGTGAGGTCACAGGGTCGAAACCCGACCTTCGCCCCTCCATACATTATTTTGCATCATAATAAAACATGCATTAATATGCACTATAACTTTGAAATATATTTCCAACCAAATAAACCTTTGTAATATGTGCTCATTGCATTGCAATATGTGTTCCATATAACATTTCCCACCATATGGTTAACTCTCCAATGATGTTTAACCCATAATTTCGACCACCATAAACATTAAACTCGGACCTTAGGTAAACAAATATGCCAGCATATAAAATTCAAACCTTAACCTTAGCATAAAAATTTAATCCAACCATTAAAATTCAAGCCTAACCTTGGAGAGGAGGTCCACTAGGGGGAGACATGGCGGTCCCTAGTTGGGCTGTCCTCCTAGATAAAAAAAAAATCGAATTAAACCTTAGGAGGATATTAGGAGGACATTGGAAAATTTCACCTTCTCAAACCAAATTGGTGAATTTTGTATTTACACTTGTCACGGTTCAATTGGGAAAAAACTGAATAATATTCCCTACATGATAATTGGGCTTCCATGTCATAAGCCTGTACTTGTTCTACAGTTTTTTTTTTTTTTAAATCGCGTGTTCTCAACGATGATCATCAGACTATAACTTCTTCATCCGAACTTGATTTTTGACGAAATGAGTTGCATTAGATTCCCGACAATGCATTGGTCGTTGTTGTTCTGGTTTGGTGAAATTCTGAGCACTTTGAATTTTGGACATTTTTTTTTCCCCTAATCCAGATTTTGATCAGACATTCATGAAGAAACCTACATGGAACAACCCCTTGTCTTTATCCAAAAATACTCTAGACTTATTTTTCACCTTAAGAAGTATCTCTATGGTCTGAAAAAAGCTGCTTGGGCTTGGTATGCCAAAATGGATAACTTTCTCTTAGATAATGGATTTTCTAGATGTCATTCCAACAACATTATCTACACCAAGAAAGTGGGATGTCCTTAATCATCCTTGTTCTTTATTTTTATGATCTTATCCTTACTAGTAGTTTACCCAACCATATAAACCATGTGAATTCTAGCCTCAAAAATAACTATGAAATGACAGACTTAGGACACTTGCATTATTTCGTTGGTCTTCAAGTCTTGTAATCCAAACAAGGTATTGCCCTTTCTTAGTCCAAGTATGCTTGTGATCTTCTACGCCACTTTTGCATGGAATAATGTAAGCCAACCCTTCTCCCTTTCATTCTGTTGCTAAGATTTTAGTCACTTGTACTTCTCCTAATGTTGATACTACCTTATAACATCAATTTGTTGGTAAAATTCTATATCTAACTCATAAATTTCCTGACCTTCCCTTTGGCGTTGGTATTGTTGCTCAGTTTATGAAACAACCTGATTAAAGTCAATTGAATGAAGCTAAAAGAATACTTCGATATGTTCAAGGTACAGTTTTGTTTGGGATTCATTATAGTGCAGGATCATCTCCATTGCTGGTTGGTTTCATTGATTTTGATTGGGTTGGTGAACCTCATGATCAAAAGTCTACTATAGGTTATGTATTAAATCTTGGTTTAGGACCTATTACATGGTCTTGTAAGAAAAGAAGTGTCATCTCTCTTTCTTCAAAAGAAATAGAGTATCGTGGTGCTATTTATGCCAACAAGGAAGCCATATGGATTCATCAGGTCCTGTCCAAACTTGGTCTTCATCAACAACATCGATCTACACTTTGGTGTGATAATCAGACTACAATTCAGTTATGAAAATATGCAGTTCAACATCAGTGTAGAAAACACATTGAGCTACACATGCACTTCATCATAAAGCTCATTCATGATCATGTTGTTGAAGTGCACTATTTTTCAATCAATGATCAAGTTGTTGATATCTTTATAAAGGCTCTCAGAGAAGGGAAGTTTACCAAACTTCGATCTATGCTTGGAGTTCAAGAAAGTTATCTCTAAGGGGAGATAGGCTCTAATTCCTTTGTCCTTCTCCTATTTTGTCACCTTTGTAAATCCTTCAATCCTATCCCAAGTTTTTCTTAAGGGGGGATGTTAGAATATTCCGACACATAGGAAATAGTTAAGTATAACTTGGTCAAGCGTAAAGTTAGGTAAAGTGTGTTTCTTTAGTATGTACTTTTGTAAGTTATATTTTGATGCTCACGATATGTATTGATCCCACGATTCATTCTCTCCTCGGTATTACCGAGACTTGATGTGTGGCTTAACACCTGATTGGTCCAAGATATCTATTGGTAGAGCATGGAGGATAATTTTTAAAGTGACCATTTGTGAGAGAAGCTTATCTAAATTTACTTTATTTACATTAATAAATTTCCTGAAGTGTCTGTGTTAGCTCAGGTTCTAGACTATTTCCCTGTTTTAGGGTTTTAACCACGTCCAATACTGGTGTAGTGATGTGTGATCTATTTTTGAGCGATGACCCTTGATTTTTTTATCTAAGTAACTTACCCTGTAACTTCCTACACTGGTAGATGAGTAGTGAATGTGCACATTGACGGAATTATGGACCCTAATACTATGATTGATCTTCGGCTTGAAATGAATGTGATGAATAGTGAAACCATGCTAAAATCGCAAACTCCAAGGGGCTCTATGGAAGACCACCATAGTGTTGCAACTTGAAGATAGATATATAGTAGCTCCCTAGGGAATTGTTGAATATTTTATGGTCTCCATTGACTCCTATGAGTATCTTACTGATTTATCAAATTGTCTCCTAATGGTTATCCTTTCATCATAGGAAGAAACTTGTTGGCCAATTTTGATGTCTACATTAGTTGTAGGGTTTGGAATATGACTATTAAGAATGGGAATTTTTCAAAAAAATTGGTATTGTATCCCCTTGCTCATCCTTCTATTTAACATGAATTACAGTTGTGGTTAGGATATGAGGAAGAGGATGAATTGTATCACATGAACGCCTACCTAGTTTTCACTCTAGATATTGTTATAGGAAGGGGAAAACCTGATGAAGATGACCTCATTGACCATATCTTACAGAACAAACCTCCCATTTCCATACCAATTGATGAGTTGGTGAAAGAATTTCGGAGTAGTCCTTTGACTAAATTATTCTTGGTCAACTCAATTCAAGAACATCCCAAGATTGTAGAGTTTGGCCAATCCATAACTATAAATATTAAACCCTCTCGCTTTGCCAAACATGAAGAAAAATTGTACAATATAGTGAGAAAACACCTAGATGAGTTTTCCGAGGATTATAAGGAAATGAAATGGGTGCATCCCTAGGTTTGTACTCATAATATTTAAATCAAAGAGGTGTTCAAACCTATGCGCCAACCTCAGAGGAGGATTAAACCAACTCCTACAAACATTTTGAGGGAAGAATTTAAAAATTTGATGGATTCATGGTTCATATACCCCATTTCAAATTGCGAGTGAGTCTCCCCTCTAGTTTTAGTCCCAAAGAAAAATGGAAAGTGGAGGATCTGTGTTGACTATAGAGAGCTTAACAAGGCAAAAAATAAAGACCATTTTCCCTTACCCTTCATTGACCATGTCCTATATTGTCTTGTAGGAAATAAATTATTTTCCTTCTTGGATGGATTTAGTGGATACAATCATATCAAAATCATCCCTGAAGAACAAGAAAATACCACATTTACATTCCATTTGGATACTTTTTCCTATGTATTTCTTCCATTTGGTATGCAGAATACCCCTACTACTTTTTAGAGGGAATTTTTAAGTATATTTTCTAAAACTTTTCATAACTCTATGAGGTATATATGGATAATTTCACTCCTTATGGGTGTGGCTTTCAGGAATCTTAGTCTAATATTGGAAAAGTATTGAAGAAATGTATTAAACTGAATCTCTCATTGAGCCTTAGAACTATGAATTCTTGATGAATGCAGGGACTATCCTTGGCAATTCCATATCCAAGGAAGGGATATAGATTGACCCAAACAAAATTTCCATCATCAAAGGGGTTGTTACACAACATTTTTTCACTATCCCTACAATCCCCAAATCGCACATTGGAGGGTCATTTATGTGACCAATAAGTAGTGTCGTGCCTTGCAAATACCTTCCTTGCATCCCTTTTGATGAAAAAAACATTCTTCTTGTTGACATTTCCCTAAGCAGAGCTGTGAAAATCCTTATTTTTGGCTTGGCATGAGTAGCCCGTTACATCCTCGTGCCAACCAGGAAATTTAACACCTAGCCCATGCCACTTGGTTCTCTATGCCAGTTAGACACCCGCGCCAAGATTTTTATGGAATGTTTTTTAAAAATAGAGGCAGAGGTTCCATTCCAACCACCTTGGGGATGAGTCATTGGGATTGGTTGAACTGAAACAACCACAAACTCCTTCCTTTATCTAGTAGTTTCCACCTCCCTTGGAACTCTCCTAAAGGATAGGACTCCCTCCCACCTTTGTAGGGATCCCAAACTCCTCTCTTCCCTCTATATAAGAAACTATCTCCTTTAGTAGAAGCTATTTGAATGTCTGAATAGCTAAACTAAGAGAATTATACTATAGCTAAGCTGCTAGAGGAGATAGAGTAAGAAAGATTGTGTTGAGAGAACTCGAGTCGATGACTTCTAAGAGAGCTTGAGTCTGAATTCTCCGACAGTTGAGACGCATTTCGTCTGAACCCCACTGGAGGAGATTGCGACGTTAAAGCATCGGTTGTACTCTTCATTCTACTCATTAATCATGACTCTTTTGTTTGGTTTGATGTGATATGTTGTATAATAATATTCATATAGAAAGAATTTCTGTAATATCTTCAATGAGGAAGCTATAAGAAAACTACATGCAATAAAAACATACAACAGGACTTGTATCCTCTTATATATGTTATATGTAGCTTAAATATGAAATGGAATCAGAAACAAATAATTCTAGCTACACTAAACAGATCTCCCCAGCTCAAATATGCTCAAAAGCACCCCAATCCCACAGCTTCACAAAATAGAATTGCTGAAGACTGCAACAACATAATTTTTATTAAAGTATCTATAGAAAAAGATGATTTAATACATATATGGAGCTTTCATTAATCATAGAATCATAAATGAGAGGTTTGACCTCTTTTACAAGCACATCAGAACATCCCGGCAAGGGTTTCCGGCAAAATAGCAATATAAAATGTTTGACCTTTGTGAAAATAATGCAATACACGCACCAAATTTGTATTATAAAATACTGAATATGATTTGAAATAGATGAATAATACGAGAAATAATTTAAGGCCTTCTTGATAGACCTTCTAAGTGAAATAGACACCTCCTTCTGTAAACAAGCACAAAATAGAAGGGTTTTAACCCGGTGGCTATTACACCAAAGCCACCATAGTTACTAGGAAGTGGCAATGCTGCGGAGATGATGAAAAATTTATGCTCTCAAGTTAGATGATTAAAAATATTCCGATGCACCTCCCCTTTTGATCTCACAACCCGGCTAGACCAAAGGTGAAGATACGATTCTTTTTAGAATTCTTTTGCACTATGATGTTATAGCTAGCTAAACAACTGAATCTTATAATCAGTCAAAAGACCAAAAAAAGATGATTACTGAATGCCTTCCTTGCTGCTATCTCCTCCTTCTTATCCTTGGTGAGCTTCCTCACCCCGGACCCCACTCATTGATGAGGTGACTTCCTTGAGAAGATTCCCCTTTCAAAACTACACTGCCTTAGTTGGTTTCCCTCTTGTAGCAGCGCTGTTGACTTGGTAAATTGGATCTAGTTCACTGGTATTTTCCTCTTTAACACCAAGGTGGCTTTATTTTTCCTCCTAACATGATCCCTTTTCACACTGGGATTTGGTTTTATTGACTTTTTACTCTTTTGCTGCAAAAATGGAGCAAGTATAATATTCCAACTAGCAGTGGCTAATTGGGGATATTACAGTCCTCCTCGCTCAAAAGTTGCTTGCCCACAAGCAACAGTAAAGAAGGATGCCGCAAGATCTTCTCTCCCTCCCAAGTGGCATCCTTATCTGGTAGATTCCTCCATCGAATCAGATATTCCTTGATGAATCTATTCCTTAGTTGCCTCTCCCTTGTGTCTAAGATTGCTTCTGGTTGCAAAATTAGGTGGCCCTCATCATCAATAGGGGGGAGATCCATGTTGGCAACTATATTCCTTCCAATGGCCTTCTTGAGGCAAGAGACATGGAAGATATTGTGGATCTTGCTTCCCTTGGGAAGCTCCAGCTCATATGCTACCTTACCGACACATTTGATCACCTTGTATGGCCCATATAAATGTAGTTTGAGATTTTCATCTCCCTTCTCCTTGAGTGTGGACTGTTTGTAAGGCTGAAGACGCAAATAGACAAGATCCCCCACCTCAAACTGTCTCTCTATCCGACCACGATCTGCATACATCTTCTGCTGGTTCTGGGCAGTAGCAATGTTGTCATTGAGTGCCCTGAGTATGTCCTGGTTCTCTTGAATCCATTCCTTTGCCCTTGGAGCCTTACTTGCCCCAAACATAACATCAGCAAATGAGAGTGCCTCATACCCATATAAGGCCCAGAATGGAGTCATGCTAATAGAAATATGGTGAGTAGTGTTGTAACAATACTCTCCCAAGTGGAGCCAACGCAGCCAAGCTCTCTGCTGCCCTGCTACATAGTTCCTCAAGTAGCCTTCCAACCACTTGTTCACTATCTCGGTCTGTCCATCGGTTTGGGGGTGATAGCTAGTGCTTGGAGTCAAATCAGTCTCCACCAACCGGAAAAATTCTTGCCAAAAGCCACCCATGAAGCGGCTGTCCTGATCACTCACCATGGTCCTTGGGAGACCATGGAGTCTAAATACATCTATGAAGAAGAGCTCAGCTACCTGTGAAGCAGTATAATGTGTAGAAATGGCAAAGAAATGAGAGTACTTTGTTAGTCTATCAACAACTACAAAGATACAATCCTTACCCTGTACTGTCGGTAAGCCGATGATGAAGTCCATCGAGATACTTTCCCACTTCCCATCCGGAATAGGTAGTGGCTGCAATAACCCAGCAGGGTGGGTGTGTTCTCCCTTATTCTGTTGACAAATGGTGCACTCTCTGACATGTTAGAGCACATCCTCCTTGAGACCCTTCCATGAGAATCTCTCTCTTATGGCCCTGTAAGTCTTTGTGAAACCTTGATGCTCGACAAGTGGGGAATCAAGTGATGCCAATAAGATCTTCTCCTTGAGCTTGGAATTCTTAGCCAAGAAGATCCGGTCCCGGTAATAGATGATCTCATCCATTACTTTAAACCTCTCATCCGATACCACCCCATCAAGTATCTCACATGCAAATTCATCTTTGGAATACTCAACTAAAAGTTGAGCTTTCCAATCTGTGTCCATGCCCCTCAAAGACAGCGCTGTAGGTCTCCTGGATAGTGCATCAACTAATATATTTCTCTTCCCCTTGACATACTCTATGTCAAAATCATAAGCTTGGATTTTGCTCACCCACTTCTGTTGTCTCTCCTGGAGTTGTTTCTGTTCAAGGAAGAATCTAAGACTGTTATGGTCAGTCTTCACCTTGAACTTATTCCCCACCAAGTATTGCCGGAATTTGGCTAATGCATGCATGATAGCCAACATCTCTTTATCATAGATGGGGTATAACCTCTGATGAGGGAGCAGTTTCCTACTCTCAAAGGCTATAGGATGCCCACCTTGCATCAAGACTGCCCCAATACCTTCACCTGATGCATCACATTCTAGAACAAAAGGTTGAGAAAAGTAAGGTAAAACTAAAACAGGACAACTACTCATTACCTCTTTGAGCTTATCAAAAGCCCTCTGTGCTGTAGGTGTCCAATGGAAAGCTCCCTTCTTTGTCAAGTCTGTGAGTGGTGCTGCTAGTTGTGAAAACCCTTTCACAAACTTCCGGTAATAAGTGCATATGCCCACAAACCCCCTGAGTTCTGTGACATTCTTGGGTTCAGGCCAATTTCTGATAGCCTAGATCTTCTCCTCATGTACCCTCACTCCATCGACTCCTATGATGTGCCCCAAATACAACATCTCTGTGAGGCCAAATTCACATTTGGAGAGCTTGGCATAGAATTGCTGCTCCTTGAGGATATGTAAAACTGTCTCAATATGCTGCAGGTGCTCCTCCCAAGTGCGGCTGTAGATAATAATATCATCTGAGAAGACCAATACAAACTTTCTCAAATGACTCCAGAAGATGCGGTTCATACAAGATTGGAAAGTTGCTGGGGCATTGGTCAATCCAAAGGGCATTACCAGAAACTCAAAATGCCCATAGTGACATCTGAGCACTGTCTTGGGGATATCTTGCTCCCTCACCTTGATTTGATGATACCCAGATCTCAAATCAATCTTGGAGAAGTATTTAGATCCCCTCAACTCATCCATGAGTTCATCGATCCGGGGTATAGGGTAAATTTTCTTCATGGTATTATTGTTCAATGCCCTATAATCAATGCACATCCTCAATGTGCCATCTTTCTTCTTTACCAAGACCATTGAAGAAGAAAAATGACTAGTACTAGGCCGGGTGTGTCCTAGAGCTAGTAGCTCTTGGATAGCCCTCTCAATATCATCCATATAAGTTGTGGGGTGTCTATAAGGAGTGGTGCTTACTGCTTGGATCCCTTGTTCCAACTCAATAGTGTGTTCAAACCTTCGGTCAAGAGGTCTCTCTGGTGGGATATCTCCAAATACTATAGAATACCGGTCCAAGAGAGTCTGAACAACTGGATGCACTGGTGAATCCTTTCCCTTTACCTTTGATATATGTATCTCCACTTCCCATTAAACATCCCCTCTGCATAGATCTTCCTCCATCCTGTGTGCTGAAACAACCTAAGGGGGGTATGTGTTTATACCCTTGATCTTTTGATACTTTCCATCCTTCCCTCTTGTCCATTCCATCTCCAAAGTTCTCCAATTAGTGGTAACTCTCCCAAGAGTGATTAACCACTAGAATCCCAATATGAAATTGGTGTCTGGAATGTCTACCAAAAAGAAGTGGTCTGTCAAGGTGTAGGTCCCCATGGTAATGGTTAGTGCCGGAACATACTTGGCACACTGCAAGGTCATAGCTCCTGGGACCAAAACTGAGAATCCCTCAAACTCCTCCATGTGGATTCCTCTCCTTTGTACCAGTTGTGCATCAATAAAATTATGAGTAGCCCCACTGTCTATCAACACAGAGACTCTTTGCCCCATAATAGTACCTCTCACCCTCAAGGTTAGATACTTTGGGACCCCTCTTAACGCTGCAATAGCTCCCCCTCTTGGAGCAAAGTCTTCTATAGGCGGTACAGCGCTGGCATCATTCTTGGAGAAGGTCTTGTCCTGATGTGTCCTCCCTGCAACACATTCTCCCTCCAATTCCTGGACATGGATTGTCTTCCTTGGTCCTAAGTAAGCCTCCCGTTGCAATAATGTTCTTGCCCTAGGCAAGATGTGTTGTAGATCTCTAGCTTTCTTCACAGCTTCAAGGAGTGTGGTTAGTTTAGTCGATTTGACCAACCCTTGCAATGGTGCAGCCACCCCATTAATAAACATGCATACCTTCCTGCTCATAGTGAGGTTGGATACCATCACTGAAAGCTGCAAATACTCAGCAATATAATCCTCAAGATCTCCCTCCTGTTTGAGCTTGGTTAACTTGACAAAGTGGGCTTCCGGATCTCTTGGATCAAACCTCTCCACTAGCTTCTTGGTGAAATCTGAGTATGAAGTGATATGATGATGCCCAAGTGTGGTTAGTCCATGAAACCACCATTCTTGAGCTTCCCCTTCTAGGTGCAATGCAAATATCTTGATGGCTTCTCTCTCAGAAACCTTGTTGAGCTGGAAGTATGTGTCCAGGTTCTCCACCCAAGCCTTGGTTGTACACTTAGGTGTCCCATAAAAAGTGGGAAAAAATAACCCTACCATACTGCACTGTAGGGCTGGTCCCTGCATCAAGTTCTCCTCCTTTTGATGAGGATTAATCCTCCTCCCATCCTTGATCCGACAAAACTCCTGAAAGCTCAAGTGCTCCTTGAACCCTTAAGATTGGAGTTCATATTCTTCAAAATATTCTCCCAGGTTTCCCTCCTTATCTCCCCAAGTTAGAAATGAATACATGGTAGAGCGTTTTGATGAAGCTAAATGCCCCATGCCATTTACAGTGTTGGTGCTTGCCTCATGGGAAAACCCTATAGAATCCCCTTCATGTCTCATCTCCTTAAGGTCCCTTGCAATGTTCTATAGGGTTTGAAGTAGGAGATTCAAAATTTATTCCTCCTCCATGCTGAAGATAAATTACCCCCACAAGCTGAGCCAAGAGCAGAGCTCTGATACCACTGTAATATTCCTTTTCAGGAATTTCTGCAAAATCTCCAATGAGGACGTTGTATAAGGAAAAACATGCAATAAAAATGCAGAAAAAGACTTGGATCCTCTTATATATGATTTATGTAGCTTAAATATTAAATGGCATCATAAAAAAATCATTCTAGCTACTCTAAACAGATCTCCCCAACTCATATGTGCTTAAAAACACCCCAATCCCACAACTTCACAAAATAGAATTGTTGAAGACTGCAAAAACGTAATTTTTATTAGGGAATCTATAGAAAATGATGATTCAATACATATCTAGAGCTTTCATTAATCATAGAATCAGAAATGAGAGGTTTGACCTCTTTTACAAGCACATCAGAACATCTCGGCAAGGGTTTTCGGCAAAATAGCAATATAAAATGTAACACTGCAAAAAATAACGCAGCACACTGCAACTCTATATTAGAAAATACTGAATATGATCTGAAATAGATGAATAATACAGAAATTGGCCCAAGGAATTCTTCAATAGACCTTCCGGAGTGAAATAGACACCTCCTCTTCTAAAACAAGCAGAAAATAGAAGGGTTTCACCTAGTAGCTGCTGCACCTGTAGAAATGATGCAGTTACTGGAAGTGACTACACTGTAGATGATTTAGAATATATATCCTCAAGTTAGATGATGAAAAATAAGCTCAGGACCTTCCCTTTTGATCTCACAACCAGCTAGACCAAAGGTGAAGATGGAATTATCGTATGAGAATTCTTTGCACTAAACAAGCAGCCGTAACCATGGCCGCAAATGTAAATTGAGATTCCGATCACCAAAAATAGCAAAAATATGATTACTCAATGCCTCTCTTGCTGCTATCTCTCCTTCTATCCTTGGTTAGCTTCTCACCCCGGACTCCACTCATTGATGAGTCGACTTCCCGAGAAGATTCCCTCAAATCACATAGTTCTACTTGTTTCCTCTTGTAGTAGGGTTGTTGAATTGTGCTCCTAGGATCTAATTCACTAGAATTGTCTTCTTCACACCAAGGTGGCTTTGTTTCCTCCCAACCTGATCCCTTTTCACACCGGGATTTGTTTTATTGTTTTTCTACCTTCCTCGCTACAAAAAACGGAGCAAGTATAATATTCTAACTAGCAGTACAATTGGGAATATTACAGCTTAGCCCTCTTTGACTGGCTAATAGTTGTGAGTGAAACTATTCTGTCATATGTTGTTCTTGTTCTTTGTCCTATGTGCAGGTATCTGAGCGTGACAACGAACGGATCATGACTTGCCAAGGCAGGAGCGAGAGGTCACTACTCTTTCCGCAACATCGACAGCGTTGGATTCAAGGTAGGTCAATCTACCATGTCTTTTGTTCATTCATTAACTAGGAAGCAACACATTAGTGTGTCCTTTTGTTACTCGACCCACCCTAGGGCTAGAGGGATCGTCTTTGTCCGCAGAGAGCATTTACCTTCATAACAAATTGGTGACTCCACTAGGGACGAGTGCGAGTTTTTCGTGTCATCCTGTTGGGTTGGTTTCAATTATTGGTTTAGTTATCTATCTTTTTCTGGTTTGTTTGCTGAGTTTCCATTCTCTATTCAGCTCCAGAGAGTCAAGGTTGACCTCTGCTCATTAGGTTATGGTTTTTCCTCTTTTTCCAATAGGTATTCATATTGGCGAGTTTTTTGTCTAGACATTCATGCCGATTGGCGCAGGTTGCTCTTGTAGCACTCACACCAACCCATGTATGGCGCGGATTATAGCCTTTCAGTCGTGCCAACCCTGTAGGTTTTGGTTTGATCTCCCTAATGCGTATTTTGGTCATTTGTTCTTGCTTATAGGTTATTTTTTAGTGTGTTTAAGCCTTTGCAGACTGTGTTGACTACTGTAGACTTGTTTCCCTTAGTCGTTTGTCCGTTGTTTTGTCAGTGTCAGTTAAGACCTTAGGGTTTCTAGGTGTTCTTGCACACCGATCCTTCTGTTCAAGAACAAGTCTCTTTGATTGTTATCAGTCTCATTTCGGGTTTATAGACTGAGTTTTCTTGATCCTTTCATTTTGTTGATTGAATGGTATTTTCATTTTTCGATTCGTCCTTCTTCTTCAATAATTTGAGCATCAATTACTTTTATTGTTTGGATTGTTTTGAGAACTCTCTTTCTTGATTGAAAGCTTACTCCATTAGCTTGCATGTTTTTGTGTCTGTTTCACTTGGTTGAGTCATTCAATTTCAAAACCTTACATTCACAAAACTCAAACTAGTGTTTATTTTGTTTTCCATTGAATTAGTACAATGTGTGCTTCATTTCATTGAAAATTCAAAAAAATATCTTTGCATTTTTTTTGTTGCATCGAAAAGTAAAACGTTCATTTACATAACTAGCATTTCTCAATCTAGGAAGGAATTTCGTTTTCGATTGATTGCATTAAGGGCATTAGAAGTTTTTCTTTGTTTTCTTGTTTGAAAGATTTCTATCCTTCTTGTAACTAGCATTTATCGAATTTAAATGGTATTCATTTGCATATAGTTTGCATCTAGGAATTTGAGCCTACACATTCGATAGGGCTTGGAAATTGAAACATAATTCAAGATTAACTTTAAAATCTTCTCAATGAACCTAAGGAAACATTGGATCCTAACGAAACATTTCTAGTGGTCTAGGCTAGAGACGTGTTCCAGCGTCTTGAAACCTAGTAGTTGTCGCTCGCCTTTTGGATTCAGACAACGCTAGTATGGACTTGTGCTTCCCGTACCGTCGCATATATAAAGGGACACCCCTCTAGGTTACAATAATTTTATCCATAGGAAGTCGAGTCTGTCGCCTTGTAACTGTGATACAACGAACACAACATTCGGGGAGACTACATGCACGTACGTCAAGTCCTTGGTCATTTTTGTTTCATTTGATCACCAAGGTGTATATGGAAATTCACAGAAACCTGGTACACCCTCTTGCTTAGAATTT
Organism: Pinus albicaulis; assembly: GCA_034641835.2. Taxonomy (NCBI): domain Eukaryota; kingdom Viridiplantae; phylum Streptophyta; class Pinopsida; order Pinales; family Pinaceae; genus Pinus; species Pinus albicaulis. The sequence goes on along the minus strand of CM076577.1, from coordinate 901,072,160 downwards.
CTGAGAAGTCATTTCGATCTTTTCATGACTCTTTAAACAAGAGAAGAAATCATCGAGCACTTGTCCTTTCATGCTCGTTTCAAATTGAAAGTGACTAGAGTCATATTTTCCCTGTTTCTCGACTCTTAAAACATGAAACAGTGCATTTTGGTTTCAGTGTTATAAAATTAATCACCTACGATTACATGCCCATTAAAAGTTTGTTACTTGGTCTGATTGATTTCCTTAGTTCTTGGTTTTGGTACCGTCGATTGGTTAGCGCTCGAATATGCCTCAGGCTGAAATGAGGTAAAACTCAAGGCCACATCAAACCACGCTCAGCCTCGTAGCTAGCCCTACGAGGACAGGAGAGGGCTCTCTCCGTCAATCTCGATAAAATGAACAATAGAGTGCGAGATGACTTACAATGGGAACTGATTTTAGGCTAGTAAAGAGATAGGTATGTTTGATTTTTGATTTTTGGGTTTTCGCTGGAGAAATGGGAAAACAAATTTTGGGTCTGGGGATAAGGTCAGACCTTTGCAGATTTCGAGTTGGGGCGAGGTAGGTGAATGTCTTGATGCTTTTGATTGGATATACGGACAGATCAGACCGACGAGGAGTTGAAGAGGGAAAATAAGAACTTGGATCCTCTTCAAACAGTCGAAAACATATAGAACTAAATGAATTCAAAGGCAGAGCACTGTAAACAATGGATTCAACCTCATCTACTCATTCAATTTAGTTCAGAAGCATATGAAAGGAATGGCATACATTAAACATGAAGAACTTACAGTAAACAAAGAGAAAACACCATCAAGAACAAAACACCACAAGGATCCCAACAAGTGTCGCAAAACCTCTGATCTTTCCTTAGCCAAAATATGAAAAATATGTACAATGGTGCCAAAAGTCTCCCAAGAGTCCAACCTCTCCAACCTCTCAAAATGATTGAGAAATTACATCATATAGATCATCCTAACCCCTTCCCACACCTCTAGGGGTCGAATTCCTCCTTCAGGGGTCAGTTTCAACAAATTCTAATCATGGAACTACAATCTAGGCAGCTAACAACTTGCCTCTAAAAGAGTGGGAACTGATCCATTTACATGATTTTTACTTTTTTGAGAGTGAATCTTCTAGAATAGATAAAAATAAGCCAAAATTACATGCCAAACATAAATTTACATCATTAAAACCCAAAAATTTCATCCACAAGTAAAACTGGTCCAAACTGGCCGAAAATCTGAGCTGGAAGTTGAAAATTCAGCCAAAAATTTAAGTGGGTCGCATGCCTGAAACAAGTGGGTCGCATGACTTTCAGCCCGATTTTGAAGGACTTCCCGGCATCCAAATTGAGCTCATGATAGCTCGTTGGAAAGCCCTGGATGTTGACTATCCAACCCAAGTGGAATTTCCCAATTTGGAGCTCATTTGACCCTCCAAAACTTCTTTCTCCCAGAAGTACTTCCTGCTGGTGCAAAAGGTGGCAGCAAGGTGGTTTTTATGGTGTTTTTTAGCTTTTTGACCATCCAGAATCTGATGAAATGCTTCGGAAATGCCTGAGGATGCATAAATTATCATGAAAAATCCAAAAATGCAAATATTTCCTTCAGCAAGTGTCCCAAAAAAAAGTGAGCATATGAGTGCGAGACCCACTTAACTGAAAAACCTGTTTTTAGACCAAAAAATTTCAAAATGACAAAATTTTCTCCGAATTTGCTCAAATTCGGAGCGAAGATCCTCCATCATGTATCTTGCCCAGTCAACGAAGCCTCGGCCAAAATCCGAAGTGGATTAGGCCTTTTCCGCCGCTTTAGTGCTTCGCTCAACCTCCTCTTCAGAATCTTCATTCTCGCTTTGCAGACATGCATGCGAGCCCAATAATGTCCTTTCATGTGACGAAGCATGTCCTTCTCTCTATTTTCCTTTGCCAGCAACTTCTCCAGATGGGTGTTTACATGCGTGAGTACAGAATCTCGATCAATTGGTGTCATGTCGCCAGGTCTTTTCCGGGCCAACTGTCGATCCTCACGGATTCGACGCAACTCATAAAGTGTGTGCTCATCCTCAAGCTGTTTGTTGCACTGCTCCAGATATTTTATCACCCACTGATCCTTCTGCAATTGATCTTTCAGCGTGTCATTCTCGGCCCTTTGCTCCTGGATGATCTCCCTCAGTTTCGAGCTAGGAGAGCTCGCATCAACATCAATGATTGTGAAATCTGTGTCCCGGCCTCCTGATGGGCCCTCATCATGCATGGGCTTCTTGCCCCTGTCCTGTATCTGTACCTGTACTGAAGAAGAAGGCGAGACCCCTTCCACATCATGTGGAGATAATACTCGCTCTGCTGATGAAGTCGGCAAGACCCCTTCCACCTCATGTGGAGATAATACTCGCCATGTAGCTGCAAATAAGGCCCTGTGGCCTCGCTGATATGTCAGAACCAATGGAGCGCCGATGTGCTCAACCTCGAGAATGTCCGGCTGGTGTGAAGGCTCTCCCGCATCATGAACTACCCCGGGAAGCGGCTGTGATGCTATGAAAAAGTCACGGGAGATGAAATCCTCCCAAGTGATGCCCTGCTGTGCCAACTGATGTAACACTATGATCTTGATCAAAGCGTAATGATATATACTCCTATACTGCTGTGCTGGGCTCTTCTTTTGTACAAAAATCACCATCCTCTCTATGTTGCGATATATGAAGTACGGAATGTTCATCATACGTACCCTTGTGAAGTGCATCAACAAACGAACATGGTACGCAAAGAGACGCGCGTATCTGCCCTCACAACTGAAATACTGAATGATGAGTTTCATTAGCGGTGCAAACTCATCCCTCAAGAATCTGAAAGGAAAAACTCTGCCCAAGTGCCTCATATACCCAGTTTTAATGTATGGCTCATAGTGGAATTTCTCTAAATGCTGACGCTTGTTCCATTCCTCTCCCATGTTTGGTATGCCAGTGGCTTGAGCAATAGTCAAGGGTGACAGAATGAAATCAACCCCGGCAAGATTTACGCGGCCATCACGTAAATGTAGAACAAACAGACGAGCTAGTTCACGATGAAGCTGGGTTTGTGAAATCATCTCACAAAATCGAAAACATGACAGATACCGAAAACAATCCATTGCTAATGGACATGCCTGCAACTGAGCCAAAGAAGTAGGCTCCTCCCTACGATGATCACCACCTTTGAAACCTCTGTAAGGCCTCCGTGACACATTACCCTCTGTCGTGGAATCACTGTCCGAGTCCCGCTCATAAACTGACTCTGTCTCTGACATGGATTTGAACAAGATATTTGCAATGTAGATATTGATATAGATGCAGTGAAGTCAAAGTTTCAATGCTTTCTCAAAACCCAAATATATTGCATATGTACCAAAGCATCATAGGAAACACACAATGGTAATAGCTTTGTTTAGGTGGATTTGGATAAAAGAACAGTCTCTGTTTTAATTACAAATGGATCTTGACAAATGAGTACCAAGTGCAAAATGTGGGGTGCAGCCTTTAAAATACCGGATAAAATTTGTCAAAGGGAACAATGAGTAGAAGACTGTGTTTGTCAATGGGAAGTGAGACACAATGTGACAATGATCACAGTGAAACAAAAAGCCATAACAGTGGTAAAATGATGATGATGACAACAGTGGTAGAATGAGTGTGAGGGCAGTGAGACTTTGACAATATATGCAGAGGTATATATATCAACCATACAAGGTGGGAAAACCTTGACAAAACCACCCATATGTATTTAAAACCCTAAGGAATAAATTTTCCATGAATATAGGGTTTCACCTTTCCATTCAAATAAATCAATTTTTCCCACTTCAAGACATCACAATCGTTTAGGAAGACATCACAATCGTATTTAAAATCTACCGAGAAAGAAGATTGAACCCTTTTTGGAAGCACTGAATCGAAGAAACACGAAACCTGGCGCAAATACGAATTGTCCGGGCTCGTTTTTAAGTGGGTCGCAACCACTTCAAGTGGGTCGCAACCTTCAAGTGGGTCGCAACCACTCAAGTGGGTCTCACGCCCTCCAAACGCTGTCCAGAATGATGAGAACTTGTCCACGGCCTTCAAAACACGATTTCGACTCCTGCCTTGGCGAACTTCTTGCAAATGATTATGTTTGTCATGCTCATATATGAAATAAATATCTCATCAAATCAGATTTCTTTTCAAATGTGTTAGATAACCCACTCTTATAATGTTTCTGCATTTTTACATTTGGCTATTTAATACAATATTTCTCTTTGGATTTTCTGAGTTTTTGGACTGATAAATTTGCTGTCTTTTGCAGGGATGTGGCTCTTTAGTTTAGGAAAAGATCAGAGGCTTGCAGTGAAGCTTCTCATGGTGAAATGGATATAATTATTACAAAAATGGAATTAAACAATTTCTAGTTCCAAAACAGAGTTTTGGAATAGAAATGTTTTCAAATGCTTATGATAATAAAAATATGAAATCAAAACTTGCGAAACCAATCTCATGGCCTCTGGGCTTTATGACACATATGCAAAAGACGCGAAAACCCTAGACTCTAGGACTAAAGACCCTTTTTAACGAAACTGATATTTAATGACCATGAATGAAATGATGATGAACTTCAGTACTTTTTGAGAAATTTTTAAATAGCCCTGCAGGTACAAGCATGAGGAAAAAAAGGACAACCAGACCCCCTCGTCAGTCAGTGGCATGCTCCTAGCGAAATGCAACGAAGTGGAACAAGCGAGACACCTAAGAATGAATATGCAAAAGCGAAACGATCTCTGACGGAGGGCTGTAAGGACCGACCCTAACATTGGCTCCAATGGGGATGGTGGCTCCATGGGGATGCCAAGAACGGCAGATCTCTAGGGGAGTCAGATAGTGCCTTCATCCATTGGGCAATGGAATCATTATTTCGACTGATAAAACAAAAACTTTGGAAATATTTATTGACTGCAGATTTGACTAAAGACTGACTAAAATTTGACGAAAACTGACATGACTTTAAAACTGAAAGACTGATAAAAATGACTTGACAATTTCAAACCAACCAACCTCCATCTCCAGAATTATAGCCTTTGCTCCGGGCCCCAGACTGAAGATGAGAGATCTGTACACACTTGCGATGAAACAGAAGTAAAATGATATGTACAATGATGATGAAATCAGCAGAAGATACTCAGAAGTGATATCGTTTCAGCAACCGACCATTGATCGGTCCTCCAGGACAATCATCTCCATTCATTTCTTTGAGAAGAAAGGAATTTTGACCCCGATACGCTGCGATCTTAAAAGGACCCTTCCATAGATTTTCAAATTTGTCGTGCTTTCCCTTATCTTCATTCCGAGCATCCCATTTCAACACTACCTCATCCAACTGAAACTTATCCACTTTTGCCTTTCTGTCGTAGATCTTCTTTATGCGCTCCTGCAATTTGAAAGTATTTTGGAATACCTCTTCCCGTGTCTGCTGTAAATGAATCATCTGATTAATTCTCCGCTGCATGGGATCTTCCTCACTACCAGCTTCCTGAAGCAATTTAACCACCGGGACAGCAAGTGAAGTAGGAAAAACCGTGTCTGTTCCGTACACCAGCTCGAAAGGAGACATGCCAATAGAATTTTTCTGACTTACCCTATCAGCCCACAGTGCATTCACTAACTTCTTGTGCCAGTCCTTTTTGTTGATTTCCAGCAATTTCTTAATAATATTCACCAAGGATTTATTTGAAGATTCCGCCAAGCCATTTCCTTGCGGATGGTAGGCGGTCGAATGCCCCAAGGTGATATTGTAATTATAGCAAAAATCAACCATCCTTTTAGACTTAAAGGCCGCTGCATTATCTGTAATTATTTTACTAGGACACCCAAAACGTGACAGAATATTGTTTTCAAGAAAAGAGATAATTACCGCATCCGTGGCCTGTCGAGTGGGAATTGCTTCGATCCACTTTGTGAAGTAGTCCGTAGCTGTCAAGATCCATCTATGCTGTCCGGAAGATGCTGGGTGGATTTCCCCGATAAAATCCAATCCCCATTGCTGGAATGGTGCACTAACTTCAATTGGTTTTAGAGACAAAGGCTGTAGTTTCTGCTTCCCTTCGAAAATTTGACACTCATGACAATTTTTAACAGCCTTAAATACATCAGAAAACAAAGAAGGCCAATAATACCTTGCCCTTAGAATCTTATTCGCTGTGGTCTTCCAAAACAAATGACCTCCACAGTCACCTTTGTGAAAGTCCTCCAAAACTTTTTTGAGCTTCCTCCTCTACCAAACAATTCAGCAACACTCCTCCAGGGTCTTTCCAATACAATGCAGAATTCAGAATGCATAATTTAGCAACTCTCAACTTCAATGTTCTACTCTTATTTCTAGGCATCCCGGGAGGTGGAGACAAGTTCTGAAGCACGTATAAAATGTCAGCATACCAAGGGGAAGAAACAAAAATATCGGATACCTGAACTGACGTATTTTCCTCATCTTCATCGGACATGGCAGCGATCAAATTTATATCTAGAGCATGCAGATTTGTTTCAGCCATGAGCTTTGTGATTCCTTGTCCTTTGATCAGCTTGGTTGGTTTAATCTCCACATCGTATTCTAACAATGCAGCGATCCACTTACCCCTTCTTCCCTCTGGATCTGCCTATACCAAAACATCTTTAACTGCTGCGTTAGGAACGTATGCTATAATGTGGGAATGTAATATATACACACGGAAATCTTTCAAGGCCTTTACAAGCACCAGCACTTGTTTCTCAATAATATTATACTTCAATGCTCCATCCCTTATGATCCGACTGAAAAAAGCAATGGGCTTCTCAACTCCATCCCTTTTTTGCATCAAAACAGCTGCCAATGTGTGCTCAGAAGCAAAAGAAAATAAAATGAAGTCCTATGTGTAATCCGGGCTGATTAAAATAGGGGCTGAGGAAAGAGCTATCTTTACCAAATTGAATGATTTCACCGCTTCTTCTATCCACTTTACCTGACTGTCCTTTTTCAGCATGTTCGTGATTTCTCTAAGGTGCTCTACAAGATTTGGAATGAAACGACGTAGAAAATTCATTTTACCATTAAATGACTGTATTTCTTTCTTGTTCTGGGGCTGTTCAATCTGCTGTATGGCTTCAACTCGCGCAGGGTCAACTCGAATGCCATCTTTCGATATGATGTGGCCAAGGAGCTTGCCTTCATCCATGGCAAAAAGGCTCTTTTTCGGATTCAGCGAAATGCCATACTTTCTGCACTTTTGGAAAACAATTTTTAAATGATATAAATGTTCCTCATCAGAATTTGAAAACACAGTTAAATCATCAAGGTAAACAACCAAAAATACGTCTTTTTCGTTCGCAAAAGCCATGTCCATTGCACGCTGAAAGGTGGCGCCTGCATTATTCAAACCAAATGGCATTTTTGCATAATGAAATGTTCCCCAAGGAGTGGTGAATGCAGTCTTATCACGATCATCTTCATGTACTAAAATCTAATTATAACCTGAGTATCCATCGAGTAGTGACATCCTTGATGCTCCAACTACTCGCTGCAATATATGGTCCATTTTTGGCAGCGGATAATTGTCTTTTAATGATACCTTATTCAAATTTCTGAAATCGATACATAAATGGATCTCACCTGTTTTCTTTCTCATGGGCACCAAACTTCATGTACCAAAAATCCCAGTTATAAATACGAATATCAAATGAGGAAATGCGTGACATCGCCAGTGCTCCAACCTTCACTCGGCTATGATATGGTCCATTTTTAGCGTAGGATAATTGTCCTTTAATGATACCTTATTCAGATTTGAAATCGTCCTCGCGGATCTCCTGTTTTCTTTCTCGGCACAAATTTGATAGGTCGAAAATCGGATAGGCACAATGATTCCTGACTTATACAACCTGTTTACCTCTTTTTCAATCGATGGTAGCAACTTTGGATTGATTCTCCTCAACTTTTGACGGAAAGGCTTCTGATTTGGTTTAATGGGGATAGTATGCTGAATGATGTTAGTGTCATATGTTTTTAGATCTGAGTAATCCCACGCAAAAGCATCGGAAAATGAAGACAACAACTTCACATACTCAGCCTTTACCTTTGGAGACAGTGACTTTGATAACTTTACCATCTTGGGATTCTCAGTTGTCCCAATATTTACCTCTTCTACCCCTTTCTCGGTTGGCCTCAATGTCGGTTTGTGGGCTACATCGTCTTGATCAAACAATTCCTCCAAAGGAATCAATCCCTTAGGAATGATGTTATCTTTAAGTTGCAGCACTTCCATTTGATTTATTCGTATGTCATCATTACCATCATCATGTTCTGTATCTATGGAGGTGTCTTTAAACTTACCCTTATTCTACAGAAATTCACTAATCTCCTCATCATCCTGAAAGACTTGCCAACATCGCTGATTGTCTGGAACGGTGGGGCGATGTTTCACATGAATCTCAAATTTGTTGCTGGAATTGATTAGAATTTTAAGATTGCTTTCTGCCTTAGCAAGTCCATCAGCAACACCATTTTGTATGCGGGGCACACATGTCAAAGTATGATCAGAAAATAACTTCAAAATGTCTAAAACTGCATTACGGTAAGCCCTCATGCGAGGATGCTTGGCCTGAAACTCACCTTTAACTTGCTTTATCACCAATTCTGAATCACCATATACTGCAATCCTTTTCGCTTTCAGCTTCTTAAGAATCTTAAGGCCAGCAATTAGAGCCTCATATTCCGCTTCATTATTAGAACAATCAAATGCAAGCTTGTAGGAACACACCCTCACATTGCTCGGAACCTTATCCGGAGCGGAAAAAGGACTACGAATCCAAACACCAATCCCAGCACCGTCGCTTCCCACTGCGCCATCAAAATCCATGGTCCAAAGACCATCTTCATCATCCTCTAAATGCTGAAATTGTGCCGGCTCTGTTTTTTCTGTTTGCTGCCCATTGTCTTTAGCTGATTGCTCCACAATAGCTTGTTTTTCTCTTTTTTCTTTTTGCAAAACTTCTCTAAAATTCTCGGTGATTTCTGGTATATCTTCTGCCTGAACTAATTGACTTTCTATATCATTAAAACTATCAGCAAGCAACACAAACGACTCTAAGTCGGTATGTACATAATTTACAGGATGATTGATTGGCTTCTCTTTGCTAGTTATCATATATTTCATCTTCTGCTCTCGATATAACTTTCTCATTTGACCGAAGACTGGAATTGTAGCATAAGAGAAATCTAACTGAAGTGTACCTTTCAACTTTGCCCCCCAAGATCTCGAAAGGAGCACACCAAATCGCGGAGGAATGTCGGCCACCACCACGTCCATTAAAAAATTCTTTGCTGGAATTTGATCTAAGCTTACAACCAAATATTTGATGAGTGCTATACACCTCACACGGCTGGAATCAAATGAATACAAATCATGATATTTTCTTGTAATGTCTAGTCCCAAATTTTCCATGATTGCCTTTGGCAACAAATTGTGCGAAGCACTCGAATCGAACATGGCATTGTGCAAAACATATTCATGCAGCCTCAAACTGATATAAAATGGAGGAACATCACTGTCAGGAGACTCACCATCTAATGCAGGCCCAAAAATCAATTCTGGCTGATCATCCTCAACATTTACCGTATCGAACATTGGATCAAAGTTCAGAATTTTGGAGACTTGACCGCGGTAGCTGCTGTTCTTCATGATTTCTGTCAAAGGAATAGATATTTTTAATTTGGAAATTTCATTTTCCAAACTAAATGCTGAAACTTTCTCAACTTCTTTGACCGGAACTTCCTTCTTTTCAGCCTTGTCTTTCACTATGTTTGACTGATTTACCTTTTCTGCTGATGATACTTTACTAGCTGCGGGATCAATTGTCTCTTTTCCTTTCTTCTGTGGTATCGGTGAATCCGTCTTCGGTGCTGAAGCTTCTTTTCGTTTCTGAATTGGATTTATGGGCACATCTCGGTTTCTCAATGAGTATTGCTTTTGTTGGGCGGACAAAGCATTCAAATATCCTCTTTGGTATTCATCTGACTCTTCCTCTAAATCTGCATCATTTGCTAGAATGAAATCTTCATCTTTCTGAACAGCTGAAATTTCTCCATATTCTTCATCCTCGGTAATATAAATAGGCAAATCGTCGGGGGTGAAGAAATGATTTTGCTCACCTGCAACATCATCATCATCGTCTGAATCTTGACTCACAAAATTCTGCAAAAGAGGTGTCTTGATTTGCTGTTGGGCTGCCGGCTCTGGTGGTCTTTGTTCACGCTGCTTTATTCTGAACTGCGGCTGCTGCTGGCCACGATAATTTGGATTCCGAATCTGCGTTTCTGGTTTGTCAAGTGTCATCCTTTTGAACATTTTCTCCATCTCACGAAGCAAATGTTGTTCGGATGTAGACGTGGAAGGATCTTCTTTTATTGTCACCCTTTTCTCTGCTTTCAACCATTCTCTCTTATCATTCAGATTTGCCTCAACACTAACAACGATCTTCTGCATATCTTCTAAAGTAGGCAGATCTCTATCACGAAGGGAATAGGCCATATCCGGATCAAAACCATCCGGGAATTTAAGGAGAGCAGACTTTTTAGACGGTCTCAAGTCATCTGGAATTGCATTATACACTGTATTGAATCTGATAATATAATCCTGAACGGACTCACCAGAATTACGCTTGATGTTTGTATACTCTGAAGTGATCTGCAGCGGATCCTTTTTCATCTCCCATCGATCTAAAAACTGTGTCTGAAGGTCTTGCAATGTATTGATACTTCCGGCCGGCAGAGCTCTAAACCATTTACAAACTTCTCCTCCAAAAGTCTGAGCAAACAATCTCATTGAAACATTTTCTGCATCAACTTCATGCAGGTCCAAAAAGTCTGTCATCCGAACAATATGCTGCTGAGCTGATATACTCTGTGGTGTACCATCAAATATAGGAATTTTGCTCTGGTAATCAGTAGGCATAGGATCTAAATTAGCCGGCAAGGCAAGAGGTGCAAATATGGCTGCCATGACTCTTGGCGGATTGACAATCTGCTGTCTCGGAGAAACAGGAGGACTGGGAGCAGTAGGTGTACGAGGTGTATGCGGTGGAGACGAAGGAGAAACTACTGTTGATTGCTGATCAGAAAACTCAGGCTGAACAGGAATGGTAGGGATAAAGGGAGGTTCAGTGGGAATCCGTGAACTAGATGCAACTTCAGATGATCCAAGAGTTTGTGAAGCAAATTCAGTTAATTCGGGAATGTTGGTAGCCACAACAGAATCTTGCAACTGTCTATCCAAGTGATATGAAACAAATATGTATTGCAAATCTTCAACAAACAATGGATCCGGAACTAATCTTGACAATTCAGTTTCAGAAAAATTTACGAATAAGGATGTTTCAAATCGTGCATCAAAAGGAATTTCATCAACATATATAATTTTCACAGGACAGGATGCAGATCTAGAAAGCAATCTGGAACTTCCAAAACTCACTTGACTTTATCTTTCAGAACTTTCTTGACTTCCTTTTCTTCTAAGGATCCTAGGAATCAGATTTGGATTTTCAAATATTGTTGGTGGATCAGGGTCAGGATTCGACCTAGTATTCCTTCTTGAAGCCAGTGTATTGATCTTCTCGGGATAAATTTCAAGGAACACAATCAATTATCTTCAGCCTTTCGACTTCTAGACTCAATCATCCAAAGGGTCTAGAACGAATAAGAATACTGGGGTGATTTGCAAATCAAGCGCTGCACTCACAAGCTTACCGGAGGTCGACTGAAGCAGCGTTTATCTACTACCGCTTATGCATAGCAAAAGCGTTTCGAAAGCTACCTGGCGTGACTTAAGACTCCATCTAAGACTCATGAAACGAACACATCAACAAGAAAACCATTGAGATTGATGATTTGGTTCCCCAGTATGGTCGCCACTATGTTAACGCTCAAATCTACCTCAGGCTGAAATGAGATAAAACTCAAGGCTACATCAAACCACGCTTAGCCTCGTAGCTAGCCCTACGAGGGCAGGAGAGGGCTCTCTCCGTCAATCTCGATAAAATGAATAATAGGGTGCGAGATGACTTTAAAAGGGAACTGATTTTAGGCTAGTAAAGAGATAGGTATGTTTGATTTTTGATTTTTGGGTTTTCGCTGGAGAAATGGGAAAACAAATTTTGGGTCCGGGAATAAGGTCAGACCTTTGCAGATTTCGAGTTGGGGCGAGGTAGGTGATTGTATTGATGCTTTTGATTGGATATACGGACAGATCAGACCGACGAGGAGCTGAAGAGGGCAAAGAAGAACTTGGATCCTCTTCAAACAGTCGAAAAACATATAGAACTAACTGAATTCAAAGGCAGAGCACGGTAAACGATGGATTCAACCTCATCTACTCATTCAATTTAGTTCAGAAGCACATGAAAGGAATGGAATACATTAAACATGAAGAACTTACAGTAAACAGAGAGAAAACACCATCAAGAAAAAAACACCACAAGGATCCCAACAAGTGCCGCAAAACCTCTGATCTTTCCTTAGCCAAAATATGAAAAAATATGTACAATGGTGCCAAAAGTCTCCCAAGAGTCCAACCTGTAGAATGTCTCATAAATTACAATATATAGATCACTCTAACCCCTTCCCCCACCTCTAGGGGTCGAATTCCTCCTTCAGGGATCAGTTTCAACAAATTCTAATCATGGAACTACAATCTAGGCAGCTAACAACTTGCCTCTAAAAGAGTGGGAACTGATCCATTTACATGATTTCTACTTTTTTGGGAGTGAATCTTATAGAATAGATAAAAAAAAGCCAAAATTACATGCCAAACATAAATTTACATCATGAAAACCCAAAAATTTCATCCACAAGCAAAACTGGTCCAAACTAGCCGAAAATCTGAGCTAGAAGTTGAAAATTCAGCCAAAAATTTAAGTGGGTCGCAACTGAGCCAAGTGGGTCACATGTCTTTCAGCCTGATTTTGAAGTACTTACCGGCATCCAAATTGAGCTCATGATAGCTCGTTGGAAAGCCCTGGATGTTAACTATCCAACCCAAGTGGAATTTCCCAATTTGGAGCTTATTTGACCCTCCAAAACTTCTTTCTCCCAGAAGTACTTCCTGCTGGTGCAAAAGGTGGCAGCAAGGTGGTTTTTATGGTGTTTTTTAGCTCTTCGACCATCCAGAATATGATGAAATGCTTCGGAAATGCCTGAGGATGCATAAATTATCATGGCAAATCCAAAAATGCAAAGATTTCCTTCAGAAAGTGTCCCAAAAAAAAGTGAGCATATGAGTGCGAGACCCACTTAACTGAAAAACCTGTTTTTTAGACCAAAAATTTCAAAATGACAAAAATTTCTCCGAATTTTCTCAAATTCGGAGTGAAGACCCTCCATCATGTATCTTTCCCATTCAATGAAGCCTCGGCCAAAATCCGAAGTGGATTAGGCCTTTTCCGCCGTTTTAGCGCTTCTCTCAACCTCCTTTTCAGAATCTTCATTTTTGCTTTGCAGACATGCATGCGAGCCCAATAATTTCCTTTCATGTGACGAAGCATGTCCTTCTCTCTGTTTTCCTTTGCCAACAACTTCTCCAGATGGATGTTCTATGCGCCGTGGAATCTCGATCGATTGGTGTCCGTAATCGACGACGGGTCTTTTAAGACCCAGGCGTCGATCCTCGCAGTTCGACGCAACTCATAAAGTGTACTCATCCTCAAAGAGCATTTTGTTGCGCTTCCGGATAGTTTATCACTTGCTGAGCCTTAACGAATTTGTCTTTCGACGCCATTTTGATCTCGGCCCTTTTCTCTTGGATGATCTCCCTCAGTTTCGAGCTAGGAGAGCTCGCATCAACATCAATGATTGTGAAATCTGTGTCCCGGCCTCCTGATGGGCCCTCATCATGCATGGGCTTCTTACCCACATCTGGATGCGCTTTTGATACGGAAGAAGGCGAACCCTTCCACATCATCTGGAGATAATACTGGCTACACTGGCAGTTAAATGGCTTCCCTCACGTGGAGATAATACCCTCCAGGTGTCGCATTTGCAAACTCCACTGGTGGGCGATATAGTATGTCGAACCGATGGGTATACAGATGACTCAACCTCAGGAATGTCCGGCTGGTGTGAAGGCTCTCCCGCATCATGAACTACCCCGGGAGGCGGCTGTGACGCTGTGAAAAAGTCACGGGAGATGAAATCCTCCCAAGTGATGCCCTGCTGTGCCAACTGATGTAACACTATGATCTTGATCAAATCGTAATGATATATGCTCCTATACTGCTGTGCTGGGCTCTTCTTTTGTACAAAAATCACCATCCTCTCTATGTTGAGATATATGAAGTACGGAATGTTCATCATACGTACCCTTGTGAAGTGCATCAATAAACGAACATGGTACGCAAAGAGACGCGCGTATCTGCCCTCGCAACTGAAATACTGAATGATGAGTTTCATCAGCGGTGCAAACTCATCCATAAAAATACGAAAGGACCTACTGCCTTCGTGCACTATATACCTGATTGTCTGTGGCTCATAGTGGAATTTCTCTAAATGCTGACGTTTGTTCCATTCCTCGCCCATGTTTGGTATGCCAGTGGCTTGGGCAATAGTCAAGGGTGACAAAATGAATTCAACCCCGGCAAGATTTACCCGGCCATCCCGTAAATGTAGAACAAACAGACGAGCCAATTCACGATGAGGCCGGGTTTGTGCAATCATCTCACAAAATCGAAAACATGACAAATACCGAAAACAATCCATTGCTAGTGGACATGCCTGCAACTGAGCCAAAGAAGTAGGTTCCTCCCTGTGATGATCACCACCTTTGAAACCTCTGTAAGGCCTCCGTGACACATTACCCTCTGTCGTGGAATCATTGTCCGAGTCCCACTCATAAACTGACTCTGTCTCTGACATGGCTTTGAACAAGATATTTGCAATGTAGATAATGATATAGATGCAGTGAAGTCAAAGTTTCAATGCATTCTCAAAACCTAAATATATTGCATATGTACCAAAGAATCATAGGAAACACATATTGATAGCAATATTTGGGTGGATTTGGATAAAGAGAAACAGATCTACATTTTGATTGCAAGTGGATCTTGACAAAGGAGTACCAAGTGCAAAATGAGGGGTCGGCTTAACTTTAAAAATCTTTGGATAAAATTTATAGAGGAGTAATGAGTAGAAAACTGTGTTTGTCAATCACGATGAAATTGTGTGACAATGATCATAGTGAAACAAAAAGCCATAACAGTGGTAAAATAATGATGATGACAACAGTGGTAGAATGAGTGTGAGGGCAGTGAGACTTTGACAATATATGCAGAGGTATATATATCAACCCTACAAGGTGGGAAAACCTTCACAAAACCATCCATATGTATTTAAAACCCTAAGGAATAAATCTGCCATGAATATAGGGTTTCACCTTTCCATTCAAATAAATCAATTTTCCCACTTCAAGACATCACAACTATATTTAAAATCTACTGAGAAATGATTTAAAACCTGTTTGGAAGCAGCTGGAGTCGATTCAACATGAAACTGGGCGCAAACACGAATTTTCTGGGCTCTGTTTTTAAGTGGGTCGCAACCACTCAAGTGGGTCGCAAATTTCAAGTGGGTTGCAACTGTTCAAATTTACACTGGCTGAAACTATCAAGTGGGTCGCAACCTTCAAGTGGGTCGCAACCACTCAAGTGGGTCTCACGCCCTCCAAACGCTGTCCAGAAAGATGAGAACTTGTCCACGGCCTTCAAAACATGATTTTGACTCCTGCCTTGGCGAACTTCTTGCAAATGATTATGTTTGTCATGCTCATATATGAAATAAATATCTCATCAAATCAGATTGCTTTTCAAATGTGTTAGATAACCCACTCTTATAATGTTTCTGCATTTTTACATTTGGCTATTTAATACAATATTTCTCTTTCGCTTTTCTGAGTTTTTTGGTCTGATAACTTTGCTGTCTTTTGCAGGGATGTGGCTCTTTAGTTTAGGAAAAGATCAGAGGCTTGCAGTGAAGCTTCTCATGGTGAAATGGATATAATTATTACAAAAATGGAATTAAACAATTTCTAGTTCCAAAACATAGTTTTGGAATAGAAATGTTTTCAAATGCTTATGATAATAAAAAAAAAATGAAATCAAAACTTGTGAAACCAACCTCATGGCCTGCGGGCTTTATGACACATATGCAAATGACGCGAAAAACCTAGACTCTAGGACTAAAGACCCTTTTTAACGACACTGATATTTAATGACCATGAATGAAATGATGATGAACTTCAGTACTTTTTGAGAAATTTTTAAATAGCCCTGCAGGTACAAGCATGAGGAAACAAAGGACAACCAGACCCCCTCGTCAGTCAGTGGCATGCTCCTAGCGAAATGCAACGAAGTGGAACAAGCGAGACACCTAAGAATGAATATGCAAAAGTGAAACGATCTCTGACGGAGGGCTGTAAAGACCGACTCTAACATTAGCTCCAATGGGGATGGTGGCTCCATGGAGATGCCAAGAATGGCAGATCTCTGGGGGAGTCAGATAGTGCCTTCATCCATTGGGCGATGGAGTCATTATTTCAACTGATAAAACAAAAAATTTGGACATATTTATTGACTGCAGATTTGACTAAAGACTGACTGAAATTTGACCAAAACTGACATGACTTTAAACTGAAAGACTGATAAAACTGACTTGACAATTTCAAACCAACCAACCTCCATCTCCAGAATTATAGCCTTCGCTCCGGGCCCCAGACTGAAGATGAGAGATCAGTACACACTTGCGATGAAACAAAAGTAAAATGATATGTACAATGATGATGAAATCAGCAGAAGATACTCAGAAGTGATATCGTTTCAGCAACCGACCATTGATCGGTCCTCCAGGACAATCATCTCTATTCATTTCTTTGAGAAGAAAGGCATTTTGACCCCGATACGCTGCGATCTTAAAAGGACCCTTCCATAGATTTTCAAATTTGCCGTGCTTTCCCTTATCTTCATTCCGAGCATCCCATTTCAAAACTACCTCATCCAACTGAAACTTATCCGCTTTTGCCTTTCTGTCGTAGATCTTCTTTATGCGCTCCTGCAACTTGAAAGTATTTTGGAATACCTCTTCCCGTGTCTGATGTAAATGAATCATCTGATTAATTCTCCGCTGCATGGGATCTTCCTCACTACCAGCTTCCTGAAGCAATTTGACCACCGGGACAGCAAGTGAAGTAGGAAAAACCGTATCTGTTCCGTACACCAGCTCGAAAGGAGACATGCCAATAGACTTTTTCTGACTTACCCTATCAGCCCACAGTGCATTCACTAACTTCTTGTGCTAGCCCTTTTTGTTGATTTCCAGCAATTTCTTAATAATATTCACCAAGGATTTATTTGAAGATTCCGCCAAGCCATTTCCTTGCGGATGGTAGGCGGTCGAATGCCCCAAGGTGATATTGTACTTATAGCAAAATTCAACCATCCTTTTAGACTTAAAGGCCGCTGCATTATCTGTAATTATTTTACTAGGACACCCAAAACGTGACAGAATATTGTTTTCAAGAAAATAGATAATTACCGCATCCGTGGCCTGTCGAGTGGGAATTGCTTCGATCCACTTTGTTAAGTAGTCCGTAGCTGTCAAGATCCATCTATGCTGTCCGGAAGATGCTGGGTGGATTTCCCCGATAAAATCCAATCCCCACTGCTGGAATGGTGCACTAACTTCAATTGGTTTTAGAGGCAAAGGCTGTAGTTTCTGCTTCCCTTCGAAAATTTGACACTCATGACAATTTTTAACACCCTTAAATACATCAGAAAACAAAGAAGGCCAATAATACCCTGCCCTTAGAATCTTATTCGCTGTGGTCTTCCAAAACAAATGGCCTCCGCAGTCACCTTTGTGAAAGTCCTCCAAAACTTTTTGAGCTTCCTCCTCTACCAAACAATTCAACAACACTCCTCCAGGGTCTTTCCAATACAATGCAGAATTCAGAATGCAGAATTTAGCAGCTCTCATCTTCAATGTTCTACTCTTATTTCTAGGCATGCCGGGAGGTGGAGACAAATTCTGAAGCACGTATAAAATGTCAGCATACCAAGGGGAAGAAACAAAAATATCGGATACCTGAACTGACGTACTTTCCTCATCTTCATCGGACATGGCAGCGATCAAATTTATATCTAGAGCATGCAGATTTGTTTCAGCCATGAGCTTGGCGAGTCCTTGTCCTTTGATCAGCTTGGTTGGTTTAATCTCCACATCGTATTCTAACAACGCAGCGATCCACTTACCCCTTCTTCCCTCTGGATCCACCTGTACCAAAACATCTTTAACTGCTGTGTTAGGAACGTATGCTATAATGTGGGAATGCAATATATACACACGGAAATCTTTCAAGGCCTTTACAAGCGCCAGCGCTTGTTTCTCAATAATATTGTACTTCAATGCTCCATCCCTTATGATCCGACTGAAAAAAGAAATGGGCTTCTCAACTCCATCCCTTTTTTGCATCAAAACAGCTGCCAATGTGTGCTCAGAAGCAAAAGAAAATAAAATGAAGTCCTGTGTGTAATCCGGGCTGATTAAAATAGGGGCTGAGGAAAAAGCTATCTTTACCAAATTGAATGATTTCACCGCCTCTTCTGTCCACTTTACCTGACTGTCCTTTTTCAGCATGTTCGTGATTTCTCTAAGGTGCTCTGCAAGATTTGGAATGAAACGACGCAGAAAATTCATTTTACCATTAAATGAATGTATTTCTTTCTTGTTCCGGGGCTGTTCAATCTGCTGTATGGTTTCAACTCGTGCAGGCTCAACTCGAATGCCATCTTTCGATATGATGTGGCCAAGGAGCTTGTCTTCATCCATGGCAAAAAGGCTCTTTTTTGGATTCAGCGAAATGCCATACTTTCTGCATTTCTGGAAAACAATTTTCAAATGATATAAATGTTCCTCATCAGAATTTGAAAACACAGTTAAATCATCAAGGTAAAAAACCAAAAATACGTCTTTTTCGTTGGCAAAATCCATGTCCATTGCACGCTGAAAAGTGGCGCCTGCATTCTTCAAACCAAACGGCATTTTTGCATAATGAAACGTTCCCCAGGGAGTGGTGAACGCAGTCTTATCACGATCATCTTCATGTACCAAAATCTTATTATAACCTGAGTATCCGTCGAGTAGTGACATCCTTGATGCTCCAACTACTCGCTGCAATATATGGTCCATTTTTGGCAGCGGATAATTGTCTTTTAATGATACCTTGTTCAAATTTCTAAAATCGATACATAAACGGATCTCACCTGTTTTCTTTCTCATGGGCACCAAATTTGATATCCAATCTGAAAATCGGATAGGCACAATGATTCCTGACTTATACAACCTATTTACCTCCTTTTCAATCGATGGTAGCAGCTTTGGATTAATTCTCCTCAACTTTTGACGGAAAGGCTTCTGATTTGGTTTGATGGGGATAGTATGCTGAATGATGTTAGTGTCATATGTTTTTAGATCTGAGTAATCCCATGCAAATGCATCAGAAAATGTAGACAACAATTTCACATATTCTGCCTTTACCTTTGGTGACAATGACTTTGATAATTTTACCATTTTGGGATTCTCAACTGTCCCAATATTTACTTCATCAACACCTTTTTCTGTTGGCCTCAATGTCGGTTTGCAGGCTACATCGTCTTGATCGAACAGCTCTTCCAAAGGAATCAATCCCTTAGGAATGATGTTGTCCTTAAGTTGCAGCACTTCCATTTGGTTTATTTGTATGTCATCACTACCATCATCATGTTCTGTATCTATGGAGGTGTCTTTAAACTTACCCTTATTCTGCAGAAAATCACTAATCTCCTCATCATCTTGAAAGACTTGCCAACATCGCTGATTGTCTGGAACGGTAGGGCGGTGTTTCACATGAATCTCAAATTTGTTGCTGGAATTCATTGGAATTTTAAGATTGCTTGCTGCCTTAGCAAGTCCATCAGCAACACCATTTTGTATGCGGGGCACACATGTCAAAGTATGATCGGAAAATAACTTCAGAATGTCTAAAAATGCATTACGGTAAGCCGTCATGCGAGGATGCTTGGCCTGAAACTCACCTTTAACCTGCTTTATCACCAATTCTGAATCACCATATACTGCAATCTTTTTCGCTTTCAGCGTCTTAAGAATCTTAAGGCCAGCAATTAGAGCCTCATATTCCGCTTCATTATTAGAACAATCAAATGCAAGCTTGTAGGAACACAGCCTCACATTGCTCGGAACCTTATCCGGAGCGGAAAATGGACTACGAATCCAAACACCAATCCCAGCACCATCGCTGCCCACTGCGCCATCAAAATCCATGGTCCAAAGACCATCTTCATCGTCCTCTAAATGCTGAAATTGTGTCGGCTCTGTTTTTTCTGTTTGCTGCCCATTGTCTTTAGCTGATTGCTCCACAATAGCTTGTTTTTCTCTTTTTTCTTTTTGCAAAACTTCTCTAAAATTCTCAGTGATTTCTGGTATATCTTCTGCCTGAACTAATTGACTTTCTATATCATTAAAACTATCAGCAAGCAACACAAATGACTCTAAGTCGGTATGTACATAATTCACAGGATGATTGATTGGCTTCTCTTTGCTAGTTATCATGTATTTCATCTTCTGCTCTCGGTATAACTTTCTCATTTGACCGAAGACTAGAATTGTAGCATAAGAGAAATCTAACTGAAGTGTACCTTTCAACTTTGCCCCCCAAGATCTCGAAAGGAGCATACCAAATCGCGGAGGAATGTAGGCCACCACCACGTCCATTAAGACATTCTTTGCTGGAATTTGATCTAAGCTTACAACCAAATCTTTGATGAGTCCTATACACCTCACACGGCTGGAATCAAATGAATACAGATCATGATATTTTCTTGTAATGTCTAGTCCCAACCTTTCCATGATTGCCTTTGGCATCAAATTGTGCGAAGCACCCGAATCGAACATAGCATTGTGCAAAACATATTCATGCAACCTCAAATTGATATAAAAGGGAGGAACATCACTGTCAGGTGACTCACCATCTAATGCAGGCCCGAAAATGAGTTCTGGCTGATCATCCTCAACATTTACCGTATCGAACATTGGATCAAAGATCAGAATTTTGGAGACTTGCCCGCGATAGCTGCTGTTCTTCATGATTTCTGTCAAAGGAATAGATATTTTTAATTTGGAAATTTCATTTTCCAAGCTAAATGCTAAAATTTTCTCAACTTCTTTGACCGGAAATTCCTTCTTTTCCACCTTGTCTTTCACTACGTTTGACTGATTTACCTTTTCTGCTGATGATACTTTACTAGCTGCGGGATCAATTGTCTCTTTTCCTTTCTTCTGTGGTATCGGTGAATCCGTCTTTGGTGCTTAAGCTTCTTTTCGTTTCTGAATTGGATTTATGGGCACATCTCGATTTCTCAATGAGTATTGATTTTGTTGGGCAGACAAAGCATTCAAATATCCTCTTTGGTATTCATCTGATTCTTCCTCTAAATCTGCATCATTTGCTAGAATGAAATCTTCATCTTTCTGAACAACTGAACTTTCTCCGTATTCTTCATCCTCAGTGATATAGATAGGCAGATCGTCTGGAGTAAAGAAATGATTTTTCTCACCTGCTACATCATCATCATCGTCTGAATCTTGACTCACAAAATTCTGCAAAAGAGGTGTCTTGATCTGCTGTTGGGCTGCTGGCTCTGGTGGTCTTTGTTCACGCTGCTTTATTCTGAACTGTGGCTGCTGCTGGCCACGGTAATTTGGATTTCGAATCTGCGTTTCTAATTTGTCCAGGTTCATCCTTTTGAACATTTTTTCCATCTCACGAATCAAGTGCTGTTCAGATGTAGATGTGGAAGGCTCTTCCTTTATTGTCACTCTTTTCTCTGCTTTCAACCGTGCTCTCTTATCGTTCAGATTTGCCTCAACACTAACGGAAATATTCTGCATATCTTCTAAGGTAGGCGGATCTCGATCTCGAAGGGAATAAGCCATCTCCGGATCAAAACCATCCGGGAATTTAAGAAGAGCTGACTTTTTAGACGACCTTAAATCATCTGGGATCGCATTGTACACTGTATTGAATCTAATGATATAATCCTGAATGGACTCACCAGGATTACGCTTGATGTTTGTATACTCTGAAGTGATCTGCAGCGGATCCTTTTTCATTTCCCATCGATCTAAGAACTGTGTCTGAAGGTCTTGCAATGTATTGATCTTCTGGCCGGTAATGCTCTGAACCATTTGCGAACTTCTCCTCCAAATGTTTGGGCAAACAATCTCATTGAAACATTTTCTGCATCAATTTCATGCAGGTCCAAGAAGTCTGTCATTCGAACAATATGCTGCTGAGCTGATATACTTTGTGGGGTGCCATCAAATATAGGAATTTTGCTCTGATAGTCAGCAGGCATAGCATCTAAATTGGCCGGCAAAACAAGAGGTGCAAATCTGGCTGCCATGACTCTTGGCGGATTGATGATAATTTGCTTTCTAGGAGAAACAGGAGGACTAGGAGCAGTAGGTGTGCGAGGTGTATGCAGTGGAGACGAGGAGAAATTAATGTGGATTGCTGATCAGAAAACTCTGGCTGAACAGGAATGGTAGGGATAAAAGGAGGTTCAGTGGGAATGCGTGAACTAGATGCAAATTCAGATGGTTCAAGAATTTGTGAAGCAGATTCAATGAATTCAGGAGTATTGGTAGCCAGAACGGAATTTTGCAACTGTCTATCCAGGTAATGTGAAACAAATCTATATTGAAAATCTTCAGCAAACAATGGATCCAGAACTAATCTTGACAATTCAGTTTCAGAAAAATTTACAAACAAGGATGTTTCAAATCGTGCATCAAAAGGAATTTCATCAACATATATAATTTTCACAGGATAGGATGCAGATCTAGTAAGCAATCTGGAACTTCCAAAACTCACTTGAGTTTCTCTTTCGGAACTTTCTTGACTTCCTTGTCTTCTAAGGATCCTAGGAATCAGATTTGGATTTTCAAATATCGTTGGTGGATCAGGGTCAGGATTCGACCTAGTATTCCTTCTTGAAGCCAGTGTATTGATCTTCTCGGGATAAATTTCAAGGAACACAATCAATTATCTTCAGCCTTTCGACTTCTAGACTCAATCATCCAAAGGGTCTAGAACGAATAAGAATACTGGGGTGATTTGCAAATCAAGCGCTGCACTCACAAGCTTACCGGAGGTCGACTGAAGCAGCGTTTATCTACTACCGCTTATGCATAGCAAAAGCGTTTCGAAAGCTACCTGGCGTGACTTAAGACTCCATCTAAGACTCATGAAACGAACACATCAACAAGAAAACCATTGAGATTGATGATTTGGTTCCCCAGTATGGTCGCCACTATGTTAACGCTCAAATCTACCTCAGGCTGAAATGAGATAAAACTCAAGGCTACATCAAACCACGCTTAGCCTCGTAGCTAGCCCTGCGAGGGCAGGAGAGGGCTCTCTCCGTCAATCTCTATAAAATGAATAATAGGGTGCGAGATGACTTTAAAAGGGAACTGATTTTAGGCTAGTAAAGAGATAGGTATGTTTGATTTCTGATTTTTGGGTTTTCGCTGGAGAAATGGGAAAACAAATTTTGGGTCCGGGAATAAGGTCAGACCTTTGCAGATTTCGAGTTGGGGCGAGGTAGGTGATTGTCTTGATGCTTTTGATTGGATATACGGACAGATCAGACCGACGAGGAGCTGAAGAGGGAAAATAAGAACTTGGATCCTCTTCAAACAGTCGAAAAACATATAGAACTAACTGAATTCAAAGGCAGAGCACGGTAAACGATGGATTCAACCTCATCTACTCATTCAATTTAGTTCAGAAGCACATGAAAGGAATGGCATACATTAAACATGAAGAACTTACAGTAAACAGAGAGAAAACACCATCAAGAACAAAACACCACAAGGATCCCAACAGGTGCCACAAAACCTCTGATCTTTCCTTAGCCAAAATATGAAAAAATATGTACAATGGTGCCAAAAGTCTCCCAAGAGTCCAACCTGTAGAATGTCTCAGAAATTACAATATATAGATCCTATACCGCTGTGCTGGGCTCTTCTTTTGTAAAAAAATCACCATCCTCTCTATGTTGCGATATATGAAGTACGAAATGTTCATCATACGTACCCTTGTGAAGTGCATCAATAAACGAACATGGTACGCAAAGAGACGCGCGTATCTGCCCTCGCAACTGAAATACTGAATGATGAGTTTCATCAGCGGTGCAAAATCATCTCTCAAGAATCTGAAAGGAAAAACTCTGCCCAAGTGCCTCATATACCCAGGTTTAATGTATGGCTCATAGTGGAATTTCTCTAAATGCTGACGCTTGTTCCATTCCTCTCCCATGTTTGGTATGCCAGTGGCTTGGGCAATAGTCAAGGGTGACAGAATGAAATCAACCCAGCCAAGATTTACGCGGCCATCACGTAAATGTAGAACAAACAGACGAGCTAGTTCACGATGAAGCTGGGTTTGTGAAATCATCTCACAAAATCGAAAACATGACAGATACCGAAAACAATCCATTGCTAATGGACATGCCTGCAATTGAGCCAAAGAAGTAGGCTCCTCCCTGCGATGATCACCACCTTTGAAACTTCTGTAAGGCCTCCGTGACACATTACCCTCTGTCGTGGAATCACTGTCCGAGTCCCGCTCATAAACTGACTCTGTCTCTGACATGGCTTTGAACAAGATATTTGCAATGTAGATATTGATATAGATGCAGTGAAGTCAAAGTTTCAATGCATTCTCAAAACCCAAATATATTGCATATGTACCAAAGCATCATAGGAAACACACAATGGTAATAGATTTGTTTAGGTGGATTTGGATAAAAGAACAGTCTCTGTTTTGATTACAAGTGGATCTTGACAAAGGAGTACCAAGTGCAAAATGCGGGGTGCAGCCTTTAAAATACTGGATAAAATTTGTCAAAGGGAACAATGAGTAGAAGACTGTGTTTGTCAATGGGAAGTGAGACACAATGTGACAATGATCATAGTGAAACAAAAAGCCATAACAGTGGTAAAATAATGATGATGACAACAGTGGTAGAATGAGTGTGAGGGCAGTGAGACTTTGACAATATATGCAAAGGTATATATATCAACCCTACAAGGTGGGAAAACCTTCACAAAACCATCCATATGTATTTAAAACCCTAAGGAATAAATCTGCCATGAATATAGGGTTTCACCTTTCCATTCAAATAAATCAATTTTCCCACTTCAAGACATCACAACTATATTTAAAATCTACTGAGCAATGATTTAAAACCTGTTTGGAAGCAGCTGGAGTCGATTCAACACGAAACTGGGCGCAAACACGAATTTTCTGGGCTCTGTTTTTAAGTGGGTCGCAACCACTCAAGTGGGTCGCAACTTTCAAGTGGGTCGCAACTGTTCAAATTTACACTGGCTGAAACTATCAAGTGGGTCACAACCTTCAAGTGGGTTGCAACCACTCAAGTGGGTCTCACGCCCTCCAAACGTTGTCCAGAACGATGAGAACTTGTCCACGGCCTTCAAAACACGATTTTGACTCCTGCCTTGGCGAACTTCTTGCAAATGATTATGTTTGTCATGCTCATATATGAAATAAATATCTCATAAAATCAGATTGCTTTTCAAATGTGTTAGATAACCCACTCTTATAATGTTTCTGCATTTTTACATTTGGCTATTTAATACAATATTTCTCTTTGGCTTTTCTGAGTTTTTGGACTGATAACTCACCTTTCTTTTGCAGGGATGTGGCTCTTTAGTTTAGGAAAAGATCAGAGGCTTGCAGTGAAGCTTCTCATGGTGAAATGGATATAATTATTACAAAAATGGAATTAAACAATTTCTAGTTCCAAAACAGAGTTTTGGAATAGAAATGTTTTCAAATGCTTATGATAATAATAAAAAAATGAAATCAAAACTTGCGAAACCAACCTCATGGCCTGCGGGCTTTATGACACATATGCAAATGACGCGAAAACCCTAGACTCTAGGAATAAAGACCCTTTTTAACGACACTGATATTTAATGACCATGAATGAAATGACGATGAACTTCAGTACTTTTTGAGAAATTTTTAAATAGCCCTGCAGGTACAAGCATGAGGAAACAAAGGACAACCAGACCCCCTCGTCAGTCAGTGGCATGCTCCTAGCGAAATGCAACGAAGTGGAACAAGCGAGACACCTAAGAATGAATATGAAAAAGCGAAACGATCTCTGACGGAGGGCTGTAAGGACCGACTCTAACATAGACCATATAGATTTCTTTGGTTGTTTAGCCTAGATTGAAAATGCTGTTTAGCATTGGGTTTTCCTGTTTAGGATTCCCACCTCTTCCCATTGAGTAGCTCTTGGGAGAGTCTTATATTGCATAGTCCACTATCTGGCTTGAGGCCAAGCTAATCTTTTCAAATAAGACGCAAATCCTGTTGAGGGTTTGGTTGTATTTGCAAGTTGCAGCAAGTTGAGGCTAGATCTATTCATATCTAGGACATTTTAGTGCCATTTTTCAGTGGAGAAGTATTCTGCTCTATTGGGAGGAGTGTATTGGAGTGCTTGGGCATCATTTTCTGATCTTGGCATGTGGCCAAATATTATCTATACCCTAAAACACAGTTTATCTTCCAGATTTGCATTATTCATATAGGTGTTGTTGCAGGGAGTTTGGGTGCACCATTTGGAGAGCTGGTTTCTGAGTGTTGGGGATCTGCCCTTCACTTTGAGATCCATTGGAGGAGATATACACATTGTATATTTCAAATCTGATCTGCATGTTCCTGAATACTTTTGAATCACTGAATATTTTTGTAGATCTGAATTCTTAGATCTCATATCTACTGCTTATACTTGGTGTAATGCTCAAAACCCCAAGGGGATCAGATATAGGATCCTTTCTAGTGCATGGATCTGACCTTTTATGCACATATCTTCTCTAGATCTGATATTTAATCAACAATATTTTGCAACCTAATAAAATAACATTGTCAAGGAAGTTTCAGTCCATACATGTGGTTGCAGCACCTCTTTTGAGGGATTTTATTATGTTAATGTCTTGTATTTCCAGCTATGCATCTTATGGGCCTCATTATACATCTGAT
Organism: Pinus albicaulis; assembly: GCA_034641835.2. Taxonomy (NCBI): domain Eukaryota; kingdom Viridiplantae; phylum Streptophyta; class Pinopsida; order Pinales; family Pinaceae; genus Pinus; species Pinus albicaulis. Next base: position 901,044,978 of record CM076577.1, on the reverse strand, counting down.
TTGCTAATGTAAATAATTTTGAAGAGACTTTTTATTTGCCTCCTGATTTACTTTAGATGAAATTTGTTATTTTAATGCATAAATGTTTAGTATTGTTTCTTTCCCATTTGGGAATATTACAAACTGCGTGAGCAAGGTATGTTGAAGACAGGCTGAGAATTGGCTGAGTATTGGCGCGATTTTGGCTGGATCAGCGTGAGACAATTAGCTGAATATAGGAGGACTCTTGTGAGAAGAGTTGTATGTAATTGTCTCATGATTCCTTGTGGAATATACAATATATGATAGAGGAGTTTTGAGCAGTAAGCTTTCCCTGGGAAATTAACTATGTTGTGTGTGACTGATATTTCTTCATTTTCATGTGATTAGCGATTGTGTTTTTTAATTCCACAAAATTATTTGTAGAAGTGATTCATTATTTAACTTTAGTACATTGTTAGATCGGGTGAATCCAAGATATCCATCCATGTTGTATAATTTATACATGGTATCAGAGCACAGGAAATTGTAGAAGTGAAGCAGGAGTTGAGTTTGTGACTGGATAGAATTTGAATTTGCAGAAATACTTTCTTGGTGCTACAACTAATTCAAGATCATAATGGATTTCAATGGCTTTAGGTTAGAGTATGCACTCGAGGGCAACTCAAAATACATTACTTGGAAGGACGATATGGATGCAATACTCGAAGACAATGGGTTGAAGGAATTCATTGAAAAATATGTTCCTAAACCCGATGTTGCAGATGCTGCAAATTTTGATGCATGGCAAAAGAAAGTGGCAAAGGCGAGGATGATCCTGTTGGAGGGAGTACAAGACCACATTGTCTCAAGCCTCCATGGCAAAGCCACACCATATGCAATGTGGAAGGATTTGACAGATCTATTCCAAAGTAGCAGTGACCATAGGAAATTGGCGTTCAAAGATAAACTCAAGAAGATCAAGATGGAAAAGAATGACACTATTCCGTTATACTTAACAAAGTTTTTCCAATGTCTGGATGAGCTTGAAAGTGTAGCAATAACTATCGCTGCTAATGATTTGGTGAGCCTAGCTCTCCTAGGACTTCTCAAGAGTTGGCATAGTTATCAAGACTCTGTCGATGGAAGGGAAAAGTTACCAGATTGGGAACGACTGTGGTCGGATTTGGTGCAAGAGGAATTTAGACAAAATACCAGAGATGGATCTTCATCTAAGAATGAAGATGAAGAAGATTGTGCTTTGGCTACCAAGGCGAAGAAGGGGAAGGGGAAGAAATTCCATTCCAAATCTGAGGCCGATGAAGATGTCAAGGAGTGCGACATGTCCAGGGTGAAGTGTTTTCACTATCACGAGCATGGAAATTTTGCCACAAATTTTCCACAAAAGAAGAAGAATAAGGGGGCTGGAGGATCTGCAGCTGGTGAAGATTTGGCTTCGCAATTTGAGCTTGACTTCTCATTGATCGCATTAACGGTGTTAAGTGCATTGGGATCAGGGTGGTACTTGGATAGTGGTGCTTCCTTTCACATGACAGGAGACAAGGAACTTTTCAGTAAATTGGAGGAGAAGGATATCCATATGCATATTTAAATGGGTGATGACGGGTGGTACAATGCTACTGGGATTGGTACCATTACCTTCTAGAGACAGTTAGGTAAACTCTTTCAATTAAAAAATGTAATGCATGTACCAGGTTTGAAGAAAAATTTAGTCTCAGTTGCAATGTTAGAGGATAGAGGCTATGATGTTGTTTTCAGTGAAGGAAAAGTTTTCCTGTGACACAAAGCAATAGGGAAAGCCAAGAAGATTTGGATTCGAGTTAAGAATATCTATAGACGTGATGTAGATGTGATTTCTACAGAGCTTCCTACCATTTGGAAGTGTGAGAAAGCCATGCAATTGACCCTTGAGAGGGAGTTAGATTTGCATGTAGGTGAGAATGAAACTCAAGATGTGGAGCAACCACATGGGGAGGATCATGGAGTGGGAGAAACCACTCAAGAAGAGAAATTTTGAGCCAGATAGGTAGAGGGAGTGCATGCATCTATACCTCTAGGTGTGAGGTGGGGTGACATGCATGATTAATCCCAAGAAGAAATTTGGGCATGATCCTAGAGATTGTGGGTCTCGTGGATTGAACCTGGCTACAAGGAGCCCACAGAGAAGTAATAGCAGGATCATTTAGATTGATGCAGTCAGATGTTAGGAGGAAATAAATCAGAGTGATAGGTGTCAGATACTAGAGCACAGATCAGAGTTGGTAGTAGTGCAGAGTGCATGAATGCAGATGTCAGCAACACATAGAATCCAGTAGACATGTGCAGTAGCTAGCAGTAGTTAGAAGAATTTTATGACAAATTCATTATGTGGATTAGGTTTTTTGGAGGCTATTCAGTTTCATAAGTGTTGCATGAAAAGGTTGCATGCGCGAGAGACTCTAGTGAAGTGTTACATGCATGAGTTGCATGTCACATGCAAGGGTTTCATGTCGCATGCATGAGGTTGCATGTCACATGCATTAGGTCGCATGTTGCATGCATGAGTTGCATGTATCATGCAAGGACATTCCTTTCTTGTTGAGAGGGAGTGTTGAAGTTTGCAACAAGAAATTGTGAAATTGGCATCCAGAAACAACATTCAACACCCACGCCTAGTGCATTAAGCACCTACACTAGGGTGGGGCCCACAGGCTTATTTTAGTGCATGTCTATTTTAGTTATCCCTTAATTAAGATGGAAAATAATTTGTAATCTATTCTCAATGATAACTTGTAATAGTTAACTAAGAGTGATAAACTCAGTTAGCTAATGGATTTTGAGTTAGAGGTATTTGGTGAGGCATGCAGAGTAATTCTAGTTGTAACAAAGTTCGAAGTGCAGTGGTGCATTAGTTAATGCAGGTTGTAATCAGTTTACCTCAGTTAAGTGAGTTAATCTCAGTTGTTCTAGTTGTAACTATTAGATACACTAGTGAGAGATCAAGTGAATTAAATATTATTTAATTCACAATCAATGATCTCACATGCAACTGAGGATTTACTATTATTAGTTTCATGCATGTCAGCTCCAGTTGAAACCCAGTTGAGACCTAGTTGAAAGGGAAGTGTAACTATCAGTTGTGATATTAACAAGCTACCTAGATGTAGTTAAAACATCATAGGATTCCCATGATACTCAATGCAGTGTAGGAATGATATAATTCCTTGTGAATAGGGATTTCATTCCTCATGAACTGTGTGAGGAAGGAAAGATGAAGAGAGGCTGATAATTGGCTGAGTATTGGCCCGATTTTGTCTGGATCAATGTGAGACAATTAGTTGAATACAAGAGGACTCTTGTGAGAAGAGTAGTATGTAATTTTTTCATTATTCCTCATGGAATATACAATATATGATAGAGGGGTTTTGAGCAGTAAGCTTTCCCTGAGAAATTATCTGTGTTGTGTGTAATTGATCTTTCTTCATGGTCATGTGATTAGTGATTGTGTTTTTTAATTCCGTAAAAGGATTTGTAGAAGCGATTCAGTATTTAACTTTATTAAATTTTTAGATCAGGTGAATCCAAGATATACATGCATGATGTATAATTTCTACATAGTAAAAACACTCATGAGTACTAACTGTAGGGAGAAAAATAGGTTGATAAAAATCTAGGTGTTTTATCATCTGTGTTCTCAAGGAAAGCACTACAGGAAAACTTGTAGACCATTCTCTAGGTGGTTGATGAACTTAGCAAGCAATAAGTATTTTATCAACTTCATCAACAGTCACTTGTTGGTTTATCAACTCTTTTTAGCAAGAACCATAGTGGCTTTGCTACCCTACCGAGTGGTTTATCGACCTTAGAATAAACACCCGAGTGGTTTATTAGCCCCTTTAGCAAGCACTAAGTCATTTATCAAATTTTACAACAAGCACTTAGTGGTTTATCAACTTACCTAGAAATAACTCATGATTCAATCCTACATTGAGACTCCCACTCGACATTCAAGCTTGGACACCATAATCAAGTGATCTCCTTCCTCTTTATAGGGGAAATTGCATCCCATATATTTAGAGTAAGAATATCAGTTGCGGATCCTACTTTCTCTTGTGCTCATGCTTGTCTCCTTCCTTCCCCATAGTTCTCCCTCTCTCCTGATTTTTCTTGTGCTATTTCTTTTTTCTTCAGACTCATTGTCTCCTATGGGACTACCTGGCTTCCATTCACCCACATTGTGGAAATAGAAAAAACAAGGGAAATTATTTTTCCAAATATTTCCTTCCTATCTATTAGGTGGTGGAGTATTTTTTTATGCCAACCAACACCACTCTCTTCCATTTTCATCTCTCCCTCAGATCATGGATATGTGTGTACCTATCCCCGGGCCAGCTAATTAAAAAAGATCACATTTATTTTATTTCAAGAATACACATAATTTCTCAAAAAATCATGATGTCCATGTTGGAATTATATAATCACCATTTATATTTACAAAAACATAGTGGTATGTAATGGTTGTTACAAACCACACCCCCTTGAAAAACATCATCCTTGGTGTTTTTTATAAAAAGAAAGAAAAAGAACAAAAATTGTTCTTTATATAACAACTCTTAATCTGCTTATTCATAATTTTTTTTATAGTACCTTCATTTGTTTTTTCATCTCCCTGGTGGCTTCATCGGGTCCAAAGTGCTTCCATTGCACCTTGACCTAGTCTATTCCTTGATTTTGGAATGTGTTATGCATTCAGTCTAAGATTCACAATGGTTATGGTTGGAACTCTCCCCCAGGTTCCACTTGTATCACATACAAGTAAACAATATTATTATCATCATGTACATACTTATTAAGAAAATAAATGTGAAAAGAATCAGTGTGGGTGGAAAGGACCATTTATAGGCCACTAACCCCACTCCTTCCAAAATCTGAAATGGTCCATAATATCTGGGTGCCAAATTAGCATAAGACCCCATTTAAGTGAGCTCTTACTTGGTATGATATAGAGATACACATGCCCTCCCACTTTGAATTCCTTGTGCATCCTCTACTAGTTTGTATAACTATTTTTTCTATCTTGATATTCCTTCAATTTATTCCTAATTTTCATCCCTTTCTATTCCATTTCCTTCAGCATGTTAGGTCCAAGAACTAATTTTTTTACTATTTCATCCCAACCAATAGGATTTGTACATTTTCGGTCATATAGTGCCTCGAAAGGACTCATATTCAATTAGTCACAATACCCATTATCGTATGAAAACTCTACTAATGGTAGGAAATATTATCACTTCTTTGGCTGGTGCATGACATACATTCTCAACATGTTCTCCACAATTCTATTCACTCTTTCTATTTGGACATATATCTGAGATGATAAGTACTACTAAAAGATAATTGGGTTCCAAAACTAGAGAAAAACACCTTCCAGAAATTTGGAAGTGAACTTGGCATCCTAATCTAAGATAATATTCTTAGGTGCATTGTGCAATCTGAATATTTCCTTCATAAATATATGAGCTATATCAGTGGCCTTCTAAGTGGACTTAACATATATGAAGTGAGATTACTTACTCGACTTCTCCACTACTAGCATAATGGCCTCATCTTGTTTGTATTTTTTTGGTAAGCCCATAATGAAGTCCATAGATATGACTTACCACTTCCACTTAGGGTTTGGGATTGGTTGCAACAATCCTACTAGTTTCCTACATTCTACTCTAAATTTTTGACATTCCATACACATGAAAATGTATTCAACAACTTCCTTCTTTAATCTTAGCCATTAATACATTCTCTTCTTGGTTGTTGTAAATTTCTGATAACTAGGATGACCCGAGTAAGGTCTCTTATAGAACCCATCCATGATGAGTTTTCTAAACTCAACTACATCAAGAAAATACTTTTTTTCTCTTGAGAAATAGCATAATATCATCAGTGAGTTGGTAGACCTTGCTCTTTGATCCCTTTGGTTCATTCTACAAACATTCCTTCACATGTTTGTAATGTTCATCATGAGGCAATGCCTTTTTAATCCTCTCCTTGATTCCAATTTCAAAAGTGCTCATGATTGCCAAAAGAGTCACTTGTAGACTCCTACTAAGTGAATATGCCACCTTAATTTATTTTATTTTAATGTGATTTATCTAAAAATTGAATTTGTTGATAAAAGCCAACCATATGGCTTGTATCTCATTTAATTTGGGTTGATCAAACAATTATATCAGTCCTCCATGATCTACATCAACACAAAATTTCTCTTGAGCAAGTAGTGCCTCCACATTTTTAATGCATGCACTATCGTTATGAGTTCAAAAACATGGGTGACTCTTGGCTTAAGGGGTCCCAACACAAGTTCAGAGTATTTGCGCAACCAAAAAAACCCTCCAACTACTGGCCCTTTCGGTTGTGATATTCTTGCACAACCTAAGTATCACCTGAAGTAGTATGGGGGGGTGCTAGAACCAGGTTTCCGCACCCTGAGGGAGGTTTTGACGTGGTAGATCTAATCATAATTACTGTAGATAATATAACATATTTGTGCATGCACAGTCAATGGTAACAGATTTAATCTTTCCGCAGATTATCACAGACTACTTGAGATAAGTTCGCGCATCGTAGTTAATTGTACTTCATTTATATAGACTTATCTAACATATACTAATACTTGCGCATAGATGCAATTAACCATTTGCAAAAGTAAATACACAACAATAGAATAGATCCATATCTAAAACAGATAACAGATAATCTAAGAAAGTAAATCACATAAGAATCCGAGTTCACCAAAAAAACCTTCTTTATTAAGAGATTTATAATTCAGTACAATCTATCTTTTTGTGCACACAACAACTGAGTCCACACACAACTCAAGACATATGTCTCCGTGCACACATCCAACATGAGCCTTTCTACCCAGACTAACAAAGATGCATAACAAAACTGATCCAGTATTTCATTCATTCCTATCTCTCCTTCCTCGCTTGACTCTTACATATTTATATTATAAAAAACACGCACATACCATGCTCTCAAACCATGGTTTGATACTCATGGTTTTTCCCTTTAACACTTTACAATAATTAAGGGACACTGACCTGCCCCAAAGCCGCTTTGACCATCTGGCCGCAACGTGTACAACAAAATTTAAACAAAATTATCCCAAAAAAAGTACCCTAGGGGGTTGTGCTCTAATAGGTCCCCAACACAATCTCGTGACTCGTCCCGAGTAACTGCAGGATGGTCTCCTTTATCTTTGGCTTCAACACTTCCACATAGCTCTTGAGTGGAATTATGACTTCGCTACTCTGCACGGCAGTGCTCTATGCTTCATCCACCAACTTGGTTTTTGTTGGCCTCTCAGTTGCCAGGCTGATGCTACGTTGAGTCTCCTGCAGGCTTTTGAGGGTACTGTCAAGGTTCTGTGAAAGCTGCAGGGCTTCCTCAGCCCAGGGTTGCACCCGTGTCTCAAGTAGCTGCTCATGTCAGTGCAGTTCCTCAATCTCCATATAAATGACCTTGCCTTCATGTAGTCTAGCAAGTCTTTGTGCTATCACCAAGGTTGGCATCGCCATTTTGATCTATGTAAATTACTGCTCTTTAATCCAGAGTTTGTTCCTTAATTGTTGGACCATTGGGTCATTCTGAATAGAAGTCTAAACACCCATGGCCTCATCCAAAAGTGTACCACATTTTTCAGCTACTGCTTTGACGATGCTAATTGCTTCTTTTACTTCGGCCGCGTTGTGCTCAGACCTCCGACAGTGTCTCTCATTGGAGCTTCCTTTGTAGCTCTACAATCTGCTGCTCAAATTCTGCGCAAATGGTCTAGATTTCTGTGCGCGATGCTTTTAGCACGGTGACTAGGATTTCTAAATTTTATGTTGGTGTGGCTGAGGTAGGGAAAATTATTTCGGGACGGTCACTACACAAGCAATCAATCATGGCTTCTAGCACGGCATGATGATCCTTGGCTGCTTGGCATGTCTCCTCTAGATTCTGTTGCTCCTTCTATATCGTTGCTGCTTGCTGCTGAGATTCTATGACCACGTGGAAGGCATATACCTCTTGGTACTGTAACTCATCCACAATCATAGTGTTTATGGCATGGAATTTTCCTCCAGATAGCATTTCCAGATCAATGCCAACCTCTGCACAGGCTTGCACACTAGCATGCGAGTTAGGCGACTCTAATGTCACGGTAGGTCCAGGAATCTGAATCATCCGACTATCCAAAGGAGATGGCAACACCGTGTTGATGGGCTGCGCGCTTTTTTGTCCAAAGTTGGATGTCTACATGCTCGCTTTCTACAGGCTCACTTTCTTCACACTCTCTTGAATTGCGCTCGCTTGCATTTTCAGCTCCTAGAGACTCAACTGTACACCCTCAGGAGCTAATTTGTATTATGCTTCCATATCACTCCAGAGATACTCAGTGGCAGTCTTGATCATGTTATCAATCTTGTTGAGGTTATCTTCTATGAGGGTCAGGTCCTTTGTTCCTTCCTTCTTGGATCCATTCCTCTTTTTGCATGGGCTTGAGGAGGTCTTAGATTCTTAGTTCATTTGTAGCTCGGAAATTTGCTTCTCAAATTCTGCGCAGATGGTATGGATTTCTGTGCACAATGATTTTAGCATGGTGACTAGAATTTCTAACTTTTCTGTTGGTGTAGCTAACGTAGAGACAATTATTTTGGGCAGGTCCCTGCACAAGTGATCAATCATGGCTTCTAGCACGGCGCAACGATCCTCGATTGCTCGACACACCTCCTATGCATTCTGTTGCTCCTTCTACATCATTGTTTCTTACTGCTGAGATTCTATGACCACTTGGAAGGCATGGACCTCTCGATAATACAACTCATCCACAATCATAGCATTTATGGCATGGATTTTTCCTCTAGGTAGCATCGCCAGATCGATGCCAACCTCTGCACAAGCTTGCACACTAGCGCGTGAGTCAGGTGGCTCTACTGTCATGGTAGGTCCCAGAATTTGAATCATCCAGCTTTCCAATGGAGATGGCAGCACCGTGTTGATGGGCTGTGCACTTGTTTGTCCAAAGTTGGAAGTCAGAGAGCTCGCTTTTTGTAGGCTCACTTTCTTCATGCTCTCTTGAATTGCACTCGCTTGCATTTTCAGCTCCTGAAGACCCGACTGTACACCCTCTAGAACTGATTTGTATTGTGATTCCATATCATTTGAGAGGTCCTCAGTGGCTGTCTTGACCATGTGATCAATATCATTGAGGTCATATTCTATGAGGGTCAGGTCCTTTGTTCCTTCCTTCTTGGATCCCTTCCTCTTTTTGCGCGGGTCCGGGGAGGTCTCAGATACTCTCTTAGATCATTTGTAGCTCGGAAATCTGCTTCTCAAATTCTGCACGGATGGTATGGATTTCTGTGCGTGATGCTTTTGACATGGTGACCAGGCTTTCTAACTTTTTTGTTGGTGTGACTGAGGTAGGGACAATTATTTCGTGCAGGTCACCGCACAAGAGATCAATCATGGCTTCTAGCGCGATGTGGTGATCCTCGGCTGCTCGGCACACCTCCTCTGCACTTTTTTTCTCCTTCTACATTGTTGCTGCTTGCTGGTGAGATCCTACAACTAGTTGTACGGCATGGAACTCTCAGCACTGTAACTTGTCCATAATCATAGTGTTTATGGTGTGGAGTTTTCCTCCAGGTAGCATCGCCAGATAGATGCCAACCTTTGCACAGGCTTGCACACTAGCACGTGAGTCAGGAGGCTCTATTGTCACAGTAGGTCCTAGAATCTGAATCATCTGGCTGTGGAAGGGAGATGGAAGCACCGCGATGATCGGCTGCATGCTTTTTTATACAAATTTGGACATCGTCACACTCACTTGCTGCAAGCTCACTTGCTTCACGCTCTCTTGAATTGCGCTCACTTGCATTTCCAGCTCCTAAAGACCCAAATATACACCCTCAAGAATTGATTTGTATTGTGCTTCCATATCACACCAGAGGTCCTCAGTGGCAGTCTTGACCGTGTTCTCAATCTCGTTGAGGAAATCTTCTATGAGGGTCAGGTCCTTTGTCCCTTCCTTCTTGTATCCCTTCCTATTTTTGTGCGGGACAGAGGAGGTCTCAGATCCTCTCTTAATTCCTTTGGTTGTTTGCGTTGTAGGTACCCTGGTACCATCACCATATTTTTCCTATGCCTCATTCTCCATATCAATAGTTTCCCCTATTGTGGTAGGCTCGAGCTCTGTCTTGGTGTCCTTGCCTTTCTGCTGAGTGTCCTTGGTTGTGCGCGGCTTGGTAAGATTCTTCAGCACAGATGAGGAGGCACCCCCAGTGGCACGTGACTAACCATTCAAGCAACCACTCTTCTGTTATGCACACCAGGTCATCCTTCGAGACTAGGTATGGTAGTCGTACCATACTCCTTCCACAATGATCTTCAGGCGGATGTTCATGTTATGAAAGGTGGCTTTAAAATCTGCGACATGATTATATGGTTCATAGAGGGTTGATGACAACCGCGACCTTGACTGGATTGCTTGAAATAAGGTAGAATCAAAGAGTATCCAGAAAACCTTATTCTTGGTGATTATGGAGGGAATCTTGGAATGCCATACTGTGGCATATCATGGAGCTTCACACAGGTCCGATTTAATGTCAGGGAACTAGGTGTCCTTCGACATTTTCCACCCAATTAGCGCGATGAGTAGCAATAACCAAGCATAATAGAAATTCTTTCCTTCCTCCTGTACTTCTCGAACATTGGCGAAAAATTCAGTGTAGAGGTATTTGGACTAGTTGAATTGCATTCCCTTCTCACACTGCTCAGCTAACGCGATTACATGGACCGAAACTTCCTTCGGCTAACACTTCCACATCATCTTGAACGTAAGTATCATCGTGCCATTCTAAAATATTGGGCCATTGATCTCATGGAACAGGAACCCGCAGGTATTGTGCGAGACCTTTAATTTTTCCTTAACGTCCTCAACAACTTTGCGCTCCTGGCTTTTTCCTCCAAAAGTTGTCGCAGGGTCCTTCCCCTGGTCGGGCAGCGTTAGGGGAATTTTGAAGTCTAAAATGGGCCTCCTAAGAAAAATGTAAAACCAAAATAAACTTTATAAGAACTAATAGGACTCAAGGTGATGATGTCAACCATGGGGGATGATTCACCATTTTTGGAGTAAAAAAGTAAAAGATCAAAATATAACAAATTAATAAAACTACTTTTTCAACTCGTATTTTCAACTTATCTCCTTAATTTTTTACTCAAATTTAGAGAGGGAGTACTCGTTGGATGAAAAATTTAATTCCTCATCCAATGAGTACCCATGTTTCATACTTTCGATAGACCCTGTGACACGAAAAAAGAGAAATACATGAAAAAACGTGACTGCAATCACATTTTTAATGTATTTCTCATTTTTAGTGTAAGAAGGTCCATCGAAAGTATGCAACATGGGTACTCCTTGGATGAGGAATAAAATTCTACATCAAACGAGTGTTTCCACTTGAAATTTGAGTAAACCCATAGGGAGGTAAGTTGAAAATATAAGTTGAAAAAATAGTTTTTTCTTTTTTCCCTCTAAAATTTGATGATGTAATCTAATATTATTTTATTATTTCCACTATTAATTTATAATTTCTTTAGGAGGCTCATTTTAGACCTCAAAATTCCCCTAATGGTTGGTGATACGATGGATTAGCGCAACATCAATTGGAATCAGTCCTCCTATCCACAAGCAGTCGTCATACACCATGGCGAGTAGCTAGTGCACACATATGTCATTGATAGGGCTGCACCCAAAGTGAGGAATGCGAAAGAGGTTCAGAAACCCTGATTTCTGCAGGCCCAACACCCAGGACTTTGGTTCAACCCTCACCACCCCACTGTCATAGGGGATCTTCTCCAAGTACATGGAAGGCGCAATATCAGGGAATTTATCTTGGTCAGCCAAGTCCTAGTCTTCCATCTTTAGTAGTGGGATTTTCGCGAACATATCTCCTTTGAATAACACGTCTTTAGGGATCAGAGACATGTTGAGATACGACCACACCTTTTCAAAATATTTGGGGACCTTCACCAAGGATTTTCACGGTGCTACATATGCAGGTAGCCGCGATATGGGATCGACCATCTCCACAACATCCTCTTCCATTATTGTTTCGAGCAGGTCAACCATTGGTCGCTTCTGGAATGCAACAGTGGTCGAAAGAGGCTTCGGGGTATTTTGGCCTGGTGACTTTTGGGACCCCGAGGGCTACCCATTCTTATATTTATGTGGTGGGATCGATGCAAGGGTCTCAGTTGCCTGCGCAAGCATCTCTTCAACTGGTGTTGCGAAAGGTATAGGCTTTATAGCAGTCATACTTGGTGGAATGAGATGACCCAAACCTCAGTGGCACAACGGCTCATCAAATATCGGATCGAGTCCAGACATAAGCTTCAGACAACACAAAGGGAGCAGAGAGCACAAATCACATGGAAAGAAAAGGTAACTACTACGAGCCTTCCAGTCATATTTATAACGTAGGCACGTCTTAAAAGGTCTTCTTCTCAATAATGTAGCCCCATAAATGATAAAACGACTCCAAATTTGGCATAATCCCCTCATTAAATGCAATTTATATGCTCCTTCAAATGGTAAGAATGTTGTCTTGTCTAGATTTACTGTTCCAATGGCTATATTGTGGCACCTCTCTGACCGATTCAAACTTCTAGCACATCTGCTGCGCGATTGTCACACCTGTATGTGCATCCACCATTCTTGTTGCGCAGACTTGTACTTCCCTCCATATAGTCATTTGGTGTGTTCAGGGAGAGGTTCATCTATGTATGGTTTCAATTGACTTCCATTTATATACCTAGGAAGGTCTGCTTCACTTAATGTGGCCAAATGTATAACACCTCCCTTTGTGATTTCTTTGAAAATATACTGTCTGAACCAATGCATTTTGAACTTCCCTAGGTGGCGCGCAAACTTGCTGTCATATAAAAAAACTAGATCGTCTTCTTTAAAGACCTTCTGTCTAATGTTCCTGTCATGCCAAGCATTTTCACATGCCTTTTTCACCTGTTGATGGAACCATGTAATGAATCGGTCCTCTTCCAGTGCGACCAACTACGAAAATCATTCTTCCATAATATATTGCTTAGCCATATTAGTGAAAGCTACAATGCGCAAAATTGGGACAATATAATCCATAGGCATAACAACTTCTTGCCCATACACCATTCTGAAAGGTGTCTTCCCTGTCAGCTTCTTGCACGTGGTTCTATATTCCCATAGAACCATAGGTATGCACACATCCTAATCATTTCGATTATCATTACAAATATTAGTGAGTGTGGTCTCCAATATCTTATTAAAAGATTCCACCACACCATTTTTCTTTGGATAATATGGAGTACTCTTATAATGAGGAATCTAGAATTCTTAAGTCAAAGCTTGAATAGTTTCATTCACAAAGTGTGTACCCTAATCACTCATCAAAATCTTAGGGAACCCAAACCGATTCAAGATGTTCTCATAGTGCACAATTGTTTCTGCACTAAAATCCTTCATAGGCTTAGCCTAAACCCATCGGGTCACATAGTCTGTCCCACTGATTATGTAGCGTGCACCTGTCTTCTTTCCTGCGGTGTTGATGGGTCCGACAAAATTAATGGCCCATTTATCAAAAGCTTGAAAAGTAACTTGTGGGTGCAGGGGAATTTCAACTTTGCACGATGGTCTTGCCATCCTTTGACATACATCACAAGCACGACAATTTTCATGTGCATGACTATGCACCGTGGGCCACCACAACCAAACTCATAAAATATTCTGCGCAGTTTCCTTCCCTGCATAGTGGCCTCCTGCAACTCCTCCATGAGCCTCAGATAATATATCTCGTCTTTTGAATTCCACCACATACCTTCTTAGGACTTCATTTTTGCCCATTTTTTACAGTTGGCCAGTAATCAAAGTGAAATCAGTTGCGTGCATGACCAAATATTTCTTTTGTTTCAACATATATTCCGTGGGCGCACTTCCAGTGGTCAAAAAATCAATAATATCTACAAATTTATCATTGACTACTTTAATGGAAAATAGTTGCGCATATCATAAGACGTCTTCCAAGCTAGTTGGATCTTCCCCACTTTCAATGTGTGATAGATGGTCTGGCCCAACATTCAGTCTCCTAGGTTTCAAAATTACTTCAAATTCATATTATTGAAATAAAAAAAACCGTTTGCAGATATTCCCCCCCAACACATGCTTGTTAAACAGGTACTTCAGAGCAGAGTGGTCAGTAAACATCTTAAAATTTCCTCCCAACAGATAGTCACAAAAATTTTGCAGCACATAGACCATATCTAATCCTTCCCTCTTCGTGGTCGAGTAGTTACGCTCTACACTTGACAAATTCCTACTTGAAAATTCAATAGGGTGGTCAATCTCCCTGGCTCATGGCTATGCTAAGATAGTTCCCAACGCGATGCAGGAGGCATCGACATGTACATGGAATTCCTTTGTCCAATCTGGAAAGACCAATATGGGTGCAAAAACCATCTTCTCCTTAAGCATTTCAAAGCTCTTCTCACAGTTAATGTCCCAGCAAAATGATTCATCCTTCTTTAGCAACTTCACCATGGGCACGTAGCCTTGAATAAACTTACGGTATATCCTGTATGCCCCAAAATTGAGTGCAACTGTTTTACATTTGCGGGAAATTACATGTTAACAATAACAATGATATTTTTTGGATCCACCATCAATCCTTGCTAATAAACAATATGACCTAGAAAGATCCTGAATGGGACATAGAATATACATTTTTTCATATTGAGCGAGATCTTATACTTTAGGCAAGTATCCAACATTAGGCATAGACTCAACACATTCTTCTTCAATAATCCAAATACAATCCAGTCATCAAAGTATACTTCTAAGAATTCATGGATGTATTCGTTGAACGCAGCTACTACCACACGTGAGAAGATAGCTGGCACATTCTTTAGACCAAATGGAATGACCGTGTACTGAAAGGATCCCCACTCTATCGCAAATGTTGTTGTTGAGAGTTTTAATTGGTGAATTAAATCTCTTAATATTTAATTGTCAATCCAAGCTCGTAAACATGAGCGGCACTGCACTTCTTGATTCACGTTGTAGATCAGAGCTTTAAGGTTTCCTTTATAATGATTAGCTAAGGAATAAAACACACAAATTCTTGTGAATAAATGGAAAAAAAGGAACCCAGCCAAATAATTAAATTCAATTTTAAAACTTAAGATCGTTATTAAATCAATGTAATTATGCTCTTTAAAGGAAAATGCACTTAAGGGAAACCTTATTTTTTTATTGCAAATGAAATTTGAAATGTTAAGTTAAGAATTGCAAACTTAATATATTTAACCACAACTCCACAAATCGATGTAAAAAAACTTGAAACTAAAATCTCGAAATTAATCCTTGCATCGAACCTTAATCTCTTCTTGATGTTTGAAAACCCTATGCTAATAGGAGCTCCACACACATAAACTTCAATACTCTTCAACAATAAAAAAAAAGGATAATGCTAGCTAATAATTTATCTAAGAATTATGCTCTTAAGGAAATATGCTCTCACTCAATCAAATAACATTGACAACTCAACTCTGCTTTTTGTAACCAAAATTCTACAACAATTTTGTAAATGACCTCCAATTCACTATGCCAAACCCTAATTCTATGAGAGACAAAACAAAACCGTAAGCTTCTACTTAATCACACAAGAGAAATTAAGAAAAACCCAATCAAGAATGATGCTATTGTTCTTATGAATCAATCAAATTCTAACTTGTACTCTACAACAACTACCAACTAAGATTTAAAATAACCTAGAACTTCACATTGCAATAAAAAATCTAGAGCAATAACAAATCTCAAAGAAATTAAATTTCAAAAAACCTTAATGCATTTGAACAAAAATCTACTTCTATGATCAAACCAAATTCATGTAATCTAAATGGAATTGCTCAATATGGGAATAAAAATTACTCACACACACTCACTACTTATTAAAACTATGTTTACCTATCTTCTTCAAGCTACCGACATATAAAGGTTACTTCTATTTGCAAACTAAAAAGGCAATCAACAAACATTCCTATTGAAGTTTAAAACTGGAGCTAACTATCAAACCAAGTCCTAATACTTCGCAGAAAAAACTCTATTATCTGTTCTATGATTTTCAAATTCACTTCTTAAATTAAGATGCTGCAATCATTCTAAAAAACAATCTAAAGAACACACATAGCATTGTCATAAAACTCACTATTCTTTTCATAAATTCTAAAGCAGAGATTATGATTTCACTGCTGTCATGCTTTATAGATTTAAAAATTATACAAGGGATCTATCTTCATATTTCATTGCAGTTGTCGTTGTTTAACTTGTGAGGGTAAATGTTTATAATTTCAAACCCAAGTGTTTTCTAATCCAACATAATTCCGAATTCATTGGATCTAGTTCCTCATTGAAAATGAAAACAGAGATTTAATTATTCCAATATGAAATTGGGTTTTGATCTATGCCTTCAGTTTAATATTCTAACTCGAGCATGCGCAAGGATTGTTTGCTCCAATTTGAAGGTGATTTAGAATAGACAAGAATAACAATGTAATTAATCTAAATATAAATGAGTGCTTGCAATGTCAAACACAAGGGAATCGAACAATGTTTTGTAAATATTAAATGCGCACAGACAGTAAACTATATGTAATCCTTGAGATCATTTGACATGAGATTCACAGCATTATATACTTAGTGGATCAATCGAAATTGGCAACTGATATTCATTCCTCTAAATGAAACCAATAATAATTAACACACAGTATTAAATTTCATTTAAAAAGTAAATTGAATAAACCTAAGTTAATTGCTCAAAAATAAATCTCAAATCGAAATGCAGTGATGAAATGAAACACACGTAGAGATTTACCTACGCTTATGCTTACAGAAGCTGATCCAAATTGTGGTGGGCCCTTTCCACACCCAGAATCATCTTGGAAACTTACATAGATGAACTAAGCTTCAACTCATTTGATTCAAGAACTCATTGGATTCATAACAATCCGGAATTTGATCAACAACACGCCATGATGGATTAAAAACACAAATTTAATTACTGGATCACAGAGTTACAATATTCAATTTTGATGGACAAGTTGAATTATAATCCTCACTGTATGTCCATGTCTTTAATATGTCTCTATTGCAAGATTTATAATCACAGCCTTAGAATTACAAATAGAAAGGATCAGATCATAGAGATGTTATGCCTAACGTAGTTTGTACAAATTTGATTGCAATGTCCATTCAAAGATGGATGCTCAACAACACTCCATACGTAGTTATAGAGATAAGAACAAATCAATTTTAAAGGTCGTGATGTGTTGATCTATAGTATTTTCAGACTGCCTTTGACCAAAAATCCAAACCAAGGCTATTTTGGGAGATTTTGACAATTATGGAAATTTCTAAATTTTATAGAAATTAGCCTCAATCCCCCCTATATATCTCCAAAACCATAAGTGATTTTATAAAACTGTTATTAGGTTAGTAAATTGGCTATACTAGGATGAAAACCAATGTTCCCGAATTTCTCATTTTGCCTTCCTCTACATGAAAATTGAGGCCAAATGTGGCAGTTTATAATTTTTTACAGATTTGGAAAATTTGGGTAATTTCATTCTAGAGACCCATATGAGTGATCTAGGTGGAATCCAACTTATGGAGATGTATCATAATATTATTTTTGATAATAACATCTCCCGAATTCTCGGGAAGCGTGCCGAAAGTTCCAAAGCCCCAAATTAGGCATTCCCATATTTAATTGACTTGTGAGGGGTTTCAATGATGGAATCCTGTAATAAATGTACTTCAACAAAATAATCATCAATAAAACATCAGAAAATCATCTTTAATCATAGAGAAGTGAAGAAATTGATGATAATCAACCATATAGAGTATTTGGCCAAAAGTGACAGAATTAGGGTATAGGATGGGCTAAAAACCTAGGATTTTAGGGTATAAACAGTGATGTTTCATGATGAAAACATGGGCATATACGAGGCCCAACATCCCCCTATGCCTGAGGTTTTGCATGTCCTCATGAAAACAAATACTTTACTCATATCTAGGTTTTTATGGCATCATGGCTTTTAGGTAGGGTTAGGTCTTGTGAAGCAACACTGCGTGAAGATTTGATTGTCGTAGGTTTGATTTTAAGAGTGATACAAATCAAGGAGAAACAATAGATATGGTAGGAGGAAAATGATGAATAGGATGATAGGTGACAATGGAAATGGTAGATGAGATGAGGTGGTGATGGAGATGGGAAGACATGTGCTTGCATGCTCTATTTTTGCGAGGCCAATGCTTATGGATGGTTCCTTCATGAAAGGCAGCAATGAATTCATCCTCTATTGGATTCAACTGAAAATATGTGTGAATGTAGGAGGGTAACACATTATAGTTACTGTGTTTGTTTACATGAACCATTATGATTATGACCTAGAGTAGCATGTAAATGGAGGGTATATGGAAAACCAAATATACAGAATATGTGGTGGTTAATCATAAAAACTTTATTAAATCTCTAATCAATTAAAGAATCTTAAGCCACCTCTACCTCAAGTTTTACCCTTGTTTTTTATGTCCTTGGTGCTGCAAGATGAAGTAAATGATGGAATGGCTCGAGCTGATGTGATTGCTGATATGATCTGTTGAAGAAGGAAAAAAAGGGTCGCAATATCCACATTATCCTGTAAAAGTTGATGCATGTGTGATTTCATACGGCTTCCTAAAGAAAAAAAAACACAAGCACCATCATTAATATTTATTTTCATACAAATCTTATCGAAATAAAGGAAATAGGTTAATTAATGAACAATTACCTGATCATGCTTCAAGCCCAAAAATTGCGAATAATGATAGTGAGAACCATGATTAAGCATAGGGTGAAAATATGAATCAAACCTAACAATTCTCATCATTTTTTCCTAACATCTCTCCCCCCCCATGCCTATCATCTTGCATGTCCTCATGCAAGAAAAACCTCTGACATAGACTAAGAATAAAGGGCTACGGTTTCTATACTAAAGTCATGCTTCATTGACTTGAACCATAGGGCTAATTGTGAGATCATGTAAGTAAGTTTCCTCGGATGTCATCTTCCTTTGCATCAATAAGATCAGAAAAGTAGTGACTAGGGATCTAGTGATGTTAAGACTAAGTTTTACTATTCCAAAAGAGTAACTAATGCTAGGGCTACTAAAGGAATGCTTAAAAATGTTGTTACTGCAGAGAGAATGTCATTCTAAAATGATTAAACATAAGAATTTTCACAAAGCATCTCAAGAGTAATCCAAAGCAACATGTCTTCACTTTCAATAGCCTCATTATTACAAGTAAAAGTGACTTTATTTAAAAACCAAGGCCTTAAAATGGATAGAAAGTAGGGAAAAATAAATATTACAAAATGATACCTTCCAAGGATGATTGTCTTAACATTACCCAAGAATATAGTTGAAGCTTCTCTTATTCAAGCAGAGTGAATCACCTGCACTAAGGGTCTCACATCCAAAAAAAAACCAAATCATTCCTAAAAGATAGAATTCCAAAGCACACTACTGAAGGATATTAAAGCCATTCTCAGAGAGATATGATAGTGAGTTCAAGGAAAAGACAAAAACAACCAAGTAAATCATAGTGTAGAATTAACTTTGATACCACAGGCATGGCCTTGCTGCCAGCAGGCATCTATAGCCTCGATAGGAATGCCTTTTAACCTAACAAAATGTCTGTGTCCCACTTACTACATATAGATTTAGAGTTAGCTTATTTGACTTTTAGATAAAGGCCATTGTCCTGGCTTGGTAACCAGGTGATGATAGTTCTACTCACAAGAAGTAACATGGATGAACAGGCTTGCTCGTGATGAGACCTCCTGTCTTCTAGATTTTTGGGCTGAAAGACATTACTTTGGCTTGGTGACCAGGAGCAGTAATTTCATGCATGTTAGGTCTCATGATTGTGGTAGGTCGGCTCATTACAAGACCTCCTATCCCCACCTAAATAGTTTTGTAGACTCTGATTATGATTAACCTTAGAGGTTACTTAATAAGTGGGGAGACAGATCTACTCCTTAAGAGCGCAGGATGGCATGAAAAGTTTTTAATTACTAATCTTTACTGGTTGATCCTTCTAACCTAAAGACTCAAGAACATAAAATAACTCAGATAATGATTGAGAGATTCCTTGAGTAGGCCATGCTAGGGTTCTTATGAAAGCTCATGATGGTTTTATAGGAGTGGTCCACCATAGGAGGCTTTTCATCAATACCTTCAAAAAGAAACTTGAAAAGTTTTATTGCATGGTAGTATGTTAAGATTATGAATGGAAAGTATAAAAATAACAATTCCCCTAACTCACCTAATGAATAATCTCGGCCAATAATCAGAGTCACTTTATAAAATATGAGGTATTAAGAGTGAATTGCTTCTGACAAGTCTTACCCCAAGAGTGCATAATGAAAAAAATTTCAATGGTTATGCCTTAGAAATTTCAATTTCAAGAGTGATGCCATAACAACAATTTTATTTCATATAAAATTTTTAGTCATTTATACCCTACCCTAATCTAGAGAGAGGAAGGTCTCCTTCAAGTGTAGGTGTACTTCCAATGTAGCCATGTTTGTAAGATCATGCTAAATATACTCACACTTAGTTTGAAAGAATAAATTTCAACACATACCAGAGTATGAGAAACCAATTGCTTCGATTGATATGATACCAAGAGTATTTGAAGATGAGAGTGGTACTTTGGCTGGATTATGATCTGGAACCAATCCTTGAGTGATCCTGGTGGTATTGGCTCATTTCTTCTTTTGGACCGCTCGGAATGCCCTCCTTGGTCATGCCAGGTAAACTTAGATAATTGCCCTCTGGAATGAACGCAAGGATTTTTGCAGGGCATGGTGAAGGTTCCTCGAGCTCAAGTTTAGCGGGATGCTCCCCATCAGATCTGGTACATGGCTCATCGATCTCCTTGGTAGATAGGAAAGAGGAATCAAGGGAGACTTCCAAATCATTTTCTGGTTGTGGAGAGACAAATAATTTCTTGAATGTGGTGAAGATGAACTCTTCTTGAGAGGCATATATCCCAGCTACTGCTAGGACTTGAGAAAGTATTTCAAAGGACATTCTTCAAGCTCTCGTTCATTCTTTAATTTCTCCTGCTCGCAACATGGATTAGTACAAAAGAGGGGGTTCTCAAAGTACCCAAAAAATGGTTTATCATTCAAAGCTTGAATTTTTAATCTAAATGAATTAAAAACTGTTAATTGCAAGAAAACTATCATTGGAAATAAATCTACTTTTAATTTTTCACATAAAAAAATGATTTAAAAACTCAAGAAAAAGCAGTAATCAGTCAGACTTTGGAGCAACCCCACAAAATTGGATGCGTGGCTCTTCACTCACATCTTACCATACACTCTTCGCCCTCTGACAGCCCTGCAAGATCCCGAAACTCTGATAATAGTTACCTGAATAAAAATTGCAACTCCCCAGCAATGGCACCAAAATGTTGAGAGTTTTAATTGGTGAATTAAAGCTCTTAATATTTAATGGTCAATCTGGGCTCGTAAACACGAGCTGCATTGCACTTCTTGATTCAGGTTGTAGGTTAGAGCTTTAAGGTTTCCTTTATAATGATCAACTAAGGAATAAAACACACAAATGCTTGTGAATAAACGAAAAAAAAGGAATCCAACCAAATAATTAAATTCAATTTTAAAACTTAAGATCGCTATTAAATCAATCTAATTTTTCTCTTTAAAGGAAAATGCACTTAAGGGTAACCTTATTTTTTATTGCAAATGAAATTTGAACTTTTAAGTTAAGAGTTGCAAACTTAATCTATTTAACCACAACTCCACAACTCGATGTAAACAAACTTGAAATTAAAATCTCGAAATTAATCCTTGCATCAAACCCTAATATCTTCTTGAAGTTTGAAAACCCTATGCTAATACGAGCTCTACACACACAAAATTCAATGCTCTTCAACAATAAACAAAAGGAGAATGCTAGTTAATAATTTATCTAAGAATTCTTCTCTTAAGGAAATATGCACTCACTCAATCAAATAACATTAACAACTCAACTTTGCTTTTTGTAACCAAACTTCTACAACAATTTTGTAAATGACCTCCAATTCACTATGCCAAACCCTAATTCTATCAGAGACAAAACAAAACTGTAAGCTTCTACTTAATCACACAAGAGAAATGAAGAAAAACCCAATCAAGAATGATGTTATTTTTATTATGAATCAATCAGCTTCTAACTTGTACTCTACAACAACTGCCAACTAAGATTTAAAATAACCTAGAACTTCACATTGCAATAAAAAATCTAGAGCAATAACAAATCTCAAAGCAATTCAATTTTAACAAACCTTAATGCATTTGAACAAAAATCTACTTCTATGATCAAACCAAATTCATGTAATCTAAATGGAATTGCTCAATATGGGAATAACAATTACTCTCACACACTCACTACTTATTAAAACTATGTTTACGTATCTTCTTCAAGCTACCAGCATATAAAGATTACTTCTATTTGAAAACTAAAAAGGAAATCAACACCCATTCTTATTGAAGTTTAAAACTGGAGCTAACTATCAAACCAAGTCCTAATACTTTGCAGAACAAACTCTATTATCTGTTCTATGATTTTCAAAGTCACTTCTTAAATTAAGATGCTGCAATCATTCTAAAAAAAAACTAAAGAACACACATAGAATTGTCATAAAACTCACTGTTCTTTTCATAAATTCTAAAGCACAGAGTATGATTTCACTGTCGTCATGCTTTATAGATTTAAAAATTATACAAGAGATCTATCTTCATATTTTATTTCAGATGTTGTTGTTTAACTTGTGAGGGTAAATGCTTATAATTTCGAACTCAAGTTTTTTCTAATCCAATGTAATTCCAAATTCATTGGATCTAGTTCCTCATTGAAAATGAAAAAAAAGATTTAATTATTCCAATATGAAATTGGGTTTTGATCTACGCCTCCAGTTTAATATTCTAACTCAAGCATGCACAAGGATTGTTTGCTCCAATTCAAAGGTGATTTAGAATAGACAAGAACATAAATGTAATTACTCTGCATATAAATGAGTGCTTGCAATGTCAAACACAAGGGAATCAAACAATGCTTTGTAAATATTAAATGCACACAGACAGTAAACTATACGCAGTCCTTGAGATCATTTGACATGAGATTCACAGCATTATATACTTAGTGGATCAATCGAAATTGGCAACTGAGATTCATTCCTCTAACTGAAACCAATAATCATTAACACACGGTATTAAATTGCATTTAGCAAGTAAATGAAATAAGCCTAAGTTAATTGCTCAAAAATCAATCTCAAATCGAAATACAGTGATGAAATGAAAAACACGCAGAGATTTACCTACGCTTATGCTTACAGAAGCTGATCTGGATTGTGGTGGGCCCTTTCCACACCCAAAATCAGCTTGGAAACATACAGAGATGAACTAAGCTTCAACTCATCCAATTCAAGAACTCATTGAATTCATAACAGTCCAGAATTTGATCAGCAACACGCCATGATGGATTAAAAACACGAATTTAATTAATAGATCACAGAGTTACAATATTCAAGTTTGATGGAAAATTCGAATTACAACCCTCACTGTATTTCCACGTCTTTAATATGTCTCTGTTGCAGACTTTATAATCACAGCCTTAGAATTACAAATAGAAAGGATCGGATCATAGAGATGCTATGACTAACTTAGTTTGTACAAATTTGATTGCAATGTCCATTCAAAGATGGATGCTCAACAACACTCCATACGTAGCTATAGAGATAACAAAAAAACAATTTTAAAGGCTGTGATGTGCTGAAATATAGTATTTTCAAACTTCCTTTGACCAAAAATCCAAACCATGGCTGTTTTGGGAGATTTTGACAATTCTGGAGATTTCTGAATTTTACATAAATTAGCCTCAATCCCCCATAAATATCTCCATAGTCGTAAGTGAGTTTGGAAAAATTGTATAGGGTTAGTAAATTGGCTATACTGGTATAAAAACCCATGTGCCCTAATTTCTCATTTCACCTTCCTTTGCACGCAAATTGAGGCACAAGTTGGTAGTTTAGATTTTTTTACACATTTGGAAAATTTGGGTAATTTCCTTCTAGAGACCCATATGAGTGAGCTGGGTGGAATCCAACTTATGGAGAGATATCATAATATTATTTTTGATAATAACCTCTCCCGAATTATTCGTAAGTGCGCCGGAAGTGCCAAAGCCCCAAATTAGGCATTCCCAATTTAATTGGCTTGTGAGGGATTTCAACGATGGAATCCTGTAATAAATGTACTTCAACAAAACCGTCATCAATAAAACATGAGAAAATCATCTTTAATCATAGATAAGTGAAGAAATTGATGATAATCAACCATAGAGAGTATTTGGCCAAAAGTGACAGAATTAGGGTATAGGACGGGCTAAAAACCTAGGGTTTTAGGGTATAAACAGTGATGTTTCATGATGAAAAAATGGGCATATACGAGGCCCAAAAATTTTCTTGCTTCAATCTTTCGACACGATTCTTATCTGGTGGTATCCTAAGAAACCATCTGTGAATGAGTAGGCCTCATGCCCTCCCACATTGTCCAATATTTCGTCAAAAAAGGGGGTCGGAGATGGGTCATGTACGCAAGCATCATTCAATTTGCGAAGATCCCACAAATCCTAATTTCTCCCTTGGATTTCTTGTCCTACACCACCATAGGGCTTAACCAATATGATTCTTCCACTGGTTGTATGATCCCTACAGCAACCATTTTCTCCAATTCCTCTTCGAACTTCTGCTTGTATTTTGGATTCAACCTATATGAGCACTGCTTCGAAGGTCGTGCATCCAGTTTCAAGGTGATTTTCATTACCCTAAGATCTCTACTATCCCCTTTATCTAAAAAATTTTCATAGGAACAACTCCTGATATTCAATCAATATTTTGGTGACCTTACCCACAGTATCATCATCCTAGTAGTCCCCTATCTTTGCTAATTTCGATTTTTCCTCCGAGCCAATATTGACTTGCCGAATATTTAGAGGCTTAGCTACATCTAGTGACTCAATCGTAGGCCTAAAAACTATGCATTGTACTTCAGACTCAGGGATCATAATGTTCCTTGGGCCTTCCTCATTATCTTCAATTGACAAATTTTGACAGTCAATGATGTCCATCTGCGCATCCCATGCTGGAAAGTCATGCTCAACCAATGGTCTTGTGGTGTCAAGATGACCTTCTGAATATCCTGTAGTACCTCATCTAGGCATTCGAACCCACTTTCAAAAATAAAGGTTAGGATAAAAAAATTTTACAACGTAGTCCATTCTGTGGTACCTCATCGTAACTCAGTTTCGAGGTACCAACCCATAGGCACCTTTCCCAAAGTTTGGACGAATATATGCACCCATTCTGGATTCGTTTCTTCACCCCAAGCTTTAGTCCATCTAGCCAAATGTTTGCATGGATCGCCTTCTATGGAATAGTTATCTCCCATTCTGGTATTTGGATGCTCAAATCACAAACGCATCATGTAGGTGCATTCTCCCCAGTTAGCTAAGTTACCCTTGTGTATCTCCCACCAGCGTGCTATAGTTTAGCACAATGCTATATAAAGTGCATGGAACCGTTGTGCTTCTGGGACAACTTTTTCAAGTTCTTCTAAAAATAGATTAAAATTACACAGACCATCATAATAAGGAAAATATCGTACCTATGAGGATATGCACCGAAGAGCTTTTGTCACTCGATTTCAGCATAGTGCAGAGACTTCATGCAGTCGGTTCTATTAGTTCTCTAGTTCCTCATCCAAGTATGAAACGAAGGAGCTATCCTTCTCGTAGTTAATTCTTCCATCCATTGTCGAGTTGATCCAGTCTTCATCCCATGCAGTCAACTTATAGATATGATCGACATAATCATTTACGCGCACCGGCTCTATATATCTTTATCCTTATGCAAGGTCTAGGGGAACCACAATCCTAGTTCCATTACTTTCAAATACCATAATTATGCGCTTAAGGTTGATGATGCCACCCATATCGATAGCCCAACCTAAGCCCAACAACATAGGACAGGGTTTGGCATCATCAATGATTTGTATAACTTCAAAGTCTACGAGTACCCTTACTCCTTCGATATCCACTACTACTTGCGAAAGCCTTCCTAATGGGATAATATTTTGGTAATATGCCATGTGCAGCTAGATAGTTGACCACTCCAACTTAGGTTCTCCCATTCGTTTCCAGGTATGATTTGGTAAAACGTTCGCATCATATCCTAGATCTAGAATGACCTGCTCCATATCGTATGCACCAATATAAGCATTCAAGCGCATTTCCCATATAGTTCTTCTTTTATTATTATAGATATTATTAAAATCATTCTGCTCCATCCAAAGCTGTTCTTTTTCTGCATAGTTGTCTATTAACTCTTGAAGGTTCTCAACTACCTTCTTATTGCACAAAAAATTAATACAAGATTGCAGGAAGGGCTTTATCTCTTCATCTTTCAGCCACGTCCATAGGTTTTCTTGATGCTTTAGATGTTGAGGCACCCATCTCTGCACAAATATTCTACACTTCTACAAAGATTTCCTTTTCTCTCTGTAAGTTGAATCCTTCCTTCTTTTCAGGTGCTTTTTGGATCCATATATCAGTATCAGGATTTGTCCCTTTGTCTTCACCAATGGCTGCACCACTCCTAATAACGATATTCACACTTGGCACTTCTTCGCGTAGCTAAGCTCTTACCATCTAAATATTTTGAGTGGGGGTCTATGTTTTATTTTCCTTCATTTTTGCAATCAAGACAGGGCAATCTTCAATAATATGATCAAATTGTCTACAATACCTGCAAGAATGTTGTGTTGGGTTGGGATAGTCACACGCATAATGACCCACATTTCCATAATTATAGCAGATGAGTTGCCCCCTTCCTCGACCAACTCCTCCTGCTCTTCCTCTTCCTCTACTTGGAATCCACCACATCCAAGCGGGGATGCTGGTGAGTTTGGTTCAATGTGCATCCTATGTATTTCAGCTCGGTCAATCATCAAATCGAAGTTGCGACAATGCTTCTCGTCATCTCCCACCAATGAGAAAAAATTGTAGAAAGGTTGCTTAAGCTCAAGGATATATTTACCAATCCTTAGGCATAAGTATATCATGTTCAAACCCATTTCTTGACAAATCATGCACCATAACGTAGGAGTTCCACTTGGTCCCGTGGAACTCTTCAGCGGGCTTGGTCGTCCAACTGTTAGATAGTCATTGAATACGGGGCATTGATCCTTGTGATGCCCAAAAAATTTGTAGCGTATACACCATACATATGTGCATACCTCCTTTCCTTTATCCTTATGTAGAATCTGTATTTATAAGTGTATTTCCTCTAACTAGCTTTGGATCTGCTGGGCCCCGATCTGTGCAGCGGGTACCAGTGAGGATTCTAGCTTCATTGTAATCTCTATAGCTTTAGCCTGTGTTGCAATATTATGTTGACTTAGGGGCTGGCGCAGATGTAGTAGCAGCCTAGAAATGAACCACTCTTTGTGTTGCATGTCATTAATACTAAATCCTCCATCTCTGATGGTGCACTTCAGTTGTTGATCCGCTTCCCATATGGATTCGTTTAATTGTTGGCGAATCTCTTTCAACTCAGTTATGCATTGAGCAAAAAATTTTGGATTTTTGAACTGTTTCTTCAATGCAACCTTCAAATTATCAATATTTTCATTAGGGTTTGTTTCCACATACCTTATGTACAAATCTAGTGCGCGGTCTTGAAAAGCAGTAGCCAACCGTGCTTTCTTAACATCCTCATTATTAATCTGTTGCACTGTCCATACAACATCTGTAAAAAACCAGAATTGTTCTATGTCTTCGTTCCTGATACCACACAAATTAGGTAACTTCATGGAAGCTACCATATCAGCGTTTGGTGGTGGAGGTGGAGTGGATGGCTTGTTAGAGTGAGATGAGTTTGGGAGTGGAGTGGATGGGATCTAAACTATGGCTAACGACCTAAGATTAGCCCGATATTGGAATTCCTCTTCTTCCGAGCGTGCAGATTCACCAGAGCTAATGATTTCGACTCCTTGTCACTTTCATATTTACCTTTGAGAGGGCTATAAACAAAACCTTCTTCTAGGTCTACTTTATAAGTTCTTCCACTACATGTAGTCGGGCCTCTACAAGACATTCACTCAATATGGATGCACAAAGTACCCTGTTCACACAATAGCATTTTAATACACAGTTTCAGACAACGCAAGAACTTACCTCTACCACCCTCGAAAAATCTCCATTCAAATTTAGAATATGATACAAATTGATCAATATCTAATTCAGTCACAAATAATCCCAGAACACTATCGATCGAGTGATCTACCATGCGAGTGATCTTGTTGCTAGATTTCTCTAATTGTTGTACCAACTTCGAGGTCAACTAAGTGATCATTTATTCCTTTGCGTAGGTCTAGAATTAAGGAAGCCGAGACAACCACTCATGTAACTCGGTCGCAATGGAAGCAAAGAAAACTCTGTGGACCTCTGTGTATATATACCTTTGTGCCCAATCTTCAGCACATAATTTAGAGCTTCTGTTTTCTTGGATCGCAAACTCACCTATCTTCTTTTCAAGCCAATCTTGCAGTTCATTATTTTTCGGGTGCCACATCAATGTTACCCCAAAAATGACCTCCTCATCAGCTCAAAGGAGAAGGAAACCTGTAAGGAAGAAATTGACCTAGACAGAGCCCTATTTTTCCAAGGTAATGCACCCGAGAGACTGCTAGGCTAAGTTATAACGCTTCCCTGCCTCTTGAAGGGAGAATTAGGGCCTAGGTCAATGCACTATCTTGCCTAAAGGGAAGCATTACCCATGTTTCATGAAGAAAAAGGGACAAATTCTGTAGTAACTGATTGACATTTCTGGCTTTTTCTCAAGGAGTTAGTCCAAAAAGCAGGCAACCTGCGGTGCAGGCCTCTAATTGGACATTTCTAAACCTAAATAAGCATCCAAAGAGGGAAAAATATAGAAGAGCATGGAAACATCATGGATTTTTCCCTATTCAAACTAATGGAGAAGAATGGCAAGGTTGATCCTCCCAAAATTTTATAAATTGGAGGCTAGGGCTCATTTTCAAAGGTTGAAAGGTTGATTGTGTGAGAAGCAAACTTTTGTTTTTAGTGTGAGGTTTCATGGTTGGATTGGTTCATTGAGAACTACTGGCCTAAGAATTGTCACACTTGGATACTTAGGAGAGAGATCTTGGAGTTGGAGGATTGAGGGAATCTTGACCAAACGGATGGTTGTAATCTTCCTTCTTTGAAGAATAGAACGTCTCTATTTTTTCCACTTGGTGTCTTATTGATGCACCTATTTATTTATTTGTTTAAGATACATGTTATAAGTGGCTTCAAATTACGTGATTTATTGTTTGATTATATGCTTGTCTGATAGTTTTTTGTGATAATACTGTGAAGATTACACTAGTTCATTTTTTGTTTATAGGATTTGGACTTGGAGCCGGTGAGGAGGAATTCTGCCACATTGCATTGTTCTCTCCAACAGATCTTCCTTATACATCGAGGTAATCCTTCTCTACTTCAATTTTTCAATAAAGCATTAGTATGCACATGCATGTATTATCTTTGTGAATATTGTAGATAATTTGACTGTCTGCCTTGGGCCCCATGATGGCCAGAGAGGAATCTTACTCCAGCTACCACCTGTGCATTTTACCCCTAAGAAGAATTGGAAACTTTTCTAGGGACTAATCCTTAGTTCCCGACTATTTATTTATGAACCCTTGGTTATTTCCCTCTATCACTTCCCATTCTGCTCACATCCCTTTCTGACCATTGGATTTGCTCTATGACCATTTCATCAACTCACATTGTCCTGAACAGACCTTGACTTACCATTATTTGAAATTTATCCTCAATAATGCACCCCATTTGTGTGTTCCAAAGCATTATAATGCAGATCCTGCTTGAGAAAAATGCGTTAGTATTGATATTAACACATTGTACCCTTTTCTAGGCATCGCTACTCAGCCTAAAACTTGTTATTTCACCCTTGCTGTGATTTCCCTAGCTATTGAGTTGCTAGCTATCAGTTTGGCTTATGTATACAGATATCTGTGCTTGGTTGCCTTCTAGCATATATTTTTTCCTTGTTGAAAAGTTAGCTTAGTTGCATTTAATTTTTGAAAAGAAAACAAGTTTTTTTTTTAGATTTTCTGAGATAGCTGATTTCATTCTGTAAATTTTGGATTAAATAGATGTTAGTGAGGATTGGTATTTGTATATTTTATAGGTTGAACTACATTATTGGATGTTTGCTACTACATGGATGTATGAAACATTTATCCTTATAGAAATAACTCTTTCATCGAACTGAATCAAAAAAAAATTCTGCATGGTTTGAGTCAGAGTCACATAAAACTTCATACGTCCAATCCCACTCCAGAGACTTAAATGAAATTACACTAAAACTAAGTGTTAGTAAAATCAATAAAAAAAATATTTTCTGAGCTTACACAAACATTAGTACATGCTAGGATCTGGGGATAGGTAGAGTCGGAAAACTTCCTAAGATCGCGAAACTTGAGACTAGTGTCATTAAAGAGTGAAAATCTTGCTGCACTCACACTATTGGGACCGTTCCACACATAACATAGTTAAGCATGAGGCAACACTGGAGTATGTGAGAAGGTAGTCCGCCTTCGATTGCATAACAATAGGCATTCTGTGTGTTGGGGTTCCCCTTAAGGATGTTGAAACTAGATCAAGGATCTAGGTGTTCTACCCATACAGTGTGTTGTCTATGACCGTGACCCCCCTAGTAGTGTCTATGATTTGAGGTATCCATAGTTTCCATAATTATAGGGATATACACAAGGTGACTGGGACAGGCTACCCTGGTACCTGATACAGACAGACCTACTCTGTCTTCAGTTTTTGGGAGGGTACTCGTATTCACGAGAGTGCTTGGCCCCATTATCTGAGGTTTAGAAGAAGCTCAAGAGTAACCACAACTGTACATATGACCAACTCTCTCTGTTTGCTATTGTGATATTGGGTTTCATCTCAAGTGAACGGTAGTTCTCAGATAGGGTCTTATCCCTCTGGCTCCTTGATTGATTGACTTTAGAGTTCTTCTTTTTTTAGGTGTTTGGTTATACTATCACTAAGACGTAATAATAATATATCACATTAAAATTTTGATAAAATTTACTGGTCATCATGGCGTCCTTCTACCCTCATCATCTTTCTAGGCGAAAACAAGGTCTCCCTCCATTAACATTGTGGGAGTTGTCAAGTTTCAGTGACCCAATGCCTTATTCGAAAGAGAATCCTCTAGTGTTGACCCCTGATTTACACATTGCTCCTCACATTACGGAGTTTCCTGAGGATCCTTTCATTGAAGGAGTTGTGCCTCCTTATAATCCTCCTCTCACTGACATATTGGGGCCATTACTGATTCAGGTAGCACCAGTACCAGCCATGTCTTCGGCTCCACCCACATCCACTACTCAACCAATGACCTATGGGTCATTGTCACTGGTGGCTAGCTTTGTTCCACCACCACCTCCCCCGCTAGTTGTCAGTTCTTTACAACTGACTAGAAATCCTAGTAGTGAGATTGTGCCTAGTCCTAGAAACTTGGTCACAACATCTGTGAGTGGAATTCTGAACTCTTCGGTATTTGCTCCTATTTTTTCTGCTTCTAGACTTATAGCTTCCTCTTCCACTGGAGGGGCTACCACGGTTCCCTTCAGTAACCATTTCAGTTTGAATCCCTTGTTGAGTTTGAACCTCTTGGCTTTTATGCCAAGGGGCAGTGTTACCAACACTTACATGCCAGGGAGAAATTTTGTACCCATACATTCTATGGGACAAGCAGGTCCATCCATTGTTAATTCCATTCCTCTTATTGGTCAACCTTATGGTGTAGGGTCTATGCCAATGGTAAATTATGTGACTATTAGTATTCCACAAGCAGACTCTAACACATCTATTTGAGTGACCCTTCCCCAAAACCAATTGGGGCAAGGGGGAAATTATTACCCTAGGGGAAACCAGTTTTTTTTCCCACAATAAAATATCCCCTATGGACAACAAACTTACATCCCTACACCTCCACTACCTGGAAATTATTATAAGACGAGTCTTACTTATCCCATTAGAAACACTTTGATGGGATGACCCTATAGTCCAATTGGTCAGCCAACACCTCCTTAGTTAGACTCGAGGGCAGAAACACAATTTCCATTCTTGGAAACCTTAGACATCCCCGTTCTATATAATTTGACCAAATATACCATCAATCATAACCCGCTTTGGCCTCCTGTACCGCATAATATTCCATTAGATATCCCTAAGTTCGAAGGGAAACAAGGGGACGATCTGAATACACATATTGCCACCTTTCATCTATGGTCTATTTCTAATTACATGGTGGATGATAGTATCCAACTCAGGCTCTTTCCCCGCACCCTTACAGGCAACGATGCCAAATGGTACATCGAGCTACCAGAAGCTGCAGTCAATACTTTTGGTGCCTTAGCAACAAAATTTATTAAAAAATTTCAACTACCTATCTGATATGAAACCAGAACGAAAATCTTAAACTCGCTACACCAAGACACCACCACCCACATCTCTGATCACATTCATGAATGGAGACGTAGGCAGAGTCTAGTGAAAGTGCCAATCTTATATAATCTATTATCGAACTAGTTTTGTAAGTCACTCCTTCCTCCCCTTGCTAAGGACGTTTGCCTATTTGGTGTGGTCACAGAGGACCAATACATCCGTCATGCACACCATCTAAATCTCATATATTTGAAATCTGGCATGTTGTATGGGTTACTCCCCCATGTCGCTCAAAACCTTAATCCTCTCGCTACTCAACAACCCAGAGCACATGTTGATGCCCTCGTTGGCACAAATTCTCGCATTTCTATAAAACAACTTAGTGGGCACACTTCCGAGCCATCTTTGTTGTGTAACCAGCTCCAAAAATAGAAGAAAAGAGATATGAACGCCTTAGAAATAAGCCACTTCGAGGGGGCAACCTCCAATACATTACATAAATGAACAATTCTTGGATGATACAATTCACAAAACCTCCTTTCTATATATAGGAGTCCATGGGGCCATACTGTAATCCTAGTGGGCCACAATGTAATCCTAGCCG
Organism: Pinus albicaulis; assembly: GCA_034641835.2. Taxonomy (NCBI): domain Eukaryota; kingdom Viridiplantae; phylum Streptophyta; class Pinopsida; order Pinales; family Pinaceae; genus Pinus; species Pinus albicaulis. Next base: position 901,011,665 of record CM076577.1, on the reverse strand, counting down.
ACCTAACAATAATAATTTAAGGGCACAATAATAACAAAATGGGGGTTACAAGGGTACAATAATAACAATAAGGGGGTTACACTAACAACAATAAGGGACTATACTAGTAATATAGGGACCTAATATGCCCCTCTCCTTAAAAAAAGAGTTGTCCTCAACGCTTGAGTAGCTCTGGGTGCTTATGTATAAAATTCTCATCCTCCCATGTAGAATCTTCAGTGGGTAAGTTCTTCCACTTGATGAGATACTCTGAAATCGATCGATTCCGTAGTTGTCGAGTTCTTGTTTCCGTGACCGCTTCTGGTTCCAATATGATTTTTCCTTCCTCATCAAGTTCTGGAAATATTGTTTGAACTGGAAGATTTTCACCTATAACCTTCTTTAAGCACGAAACATGGAAAACTCGATGTACTCGCGAAGAAGCAGGAATCTCCAATTTGTATGCCATAGTACCAATCTTTTGCAACACCTTGTAAGGACCATAGTACTTTGGTGATAATTTCTTATCCTTCTTAGCTTTCTTGAGGGACATTTGTTTATATGGTTGTAGCCGTAAAAATACCCAATCTCCTACATCAAAACTTCTCTCGCTGCGATGTTGATCTGCCTGTTGTTTCATTCGATTTTGTGCCAAATTCAGGTTATCCTTTAAGAGTTGGAGAACTTCGTGCTGATGCTCGATGTGATCTTCCACTGCTTGAACCTTCGAATTTTCCCTTAAAGATGATGTGATGGATGGTGGATGATATCCATAAAGTGCCATAAATGGGGTCATTTTTGCTGCAGTATGGAAGGAAGTGTTATACCACCATTCAGCAAGAGGTAACCACTTGACCCATTGTGTTTTTTTATTAGATACAAAACAACGAAGGTATCCTTCCAAACATTTATTTACTATCTCAGTTTGACCATTAGATTGAGGAAGATAAGATGAGCTATGAGCTTATTGAGTACCCAAACAAGAAAATAACTCCGTCCAAAAATTTCCAGTAAAAATGGGATCTCTGTCGCTCACAATAACCCTTGGGCTTCCATGTAGCTTTTGAATTCTGTCCATACATGTAGTAGCAACCGTACTTGCTTTAAATGGATGAGATAATGCACAAAAGTGTGCATACTTGGTAATTCTATCAACTACCACCATGATGACACTCTTTCCTTCGGACTTAGGTAAACCTGTGATAAAATCCATTGAAATCTCCTCCCAACGTTGACTTGGAATGGATAAAGGTTGTAGAAGTCCCAGGGTCTTAATTGTCTCAACTTTATTCTGCTGGCAAACCAAACATTCTGCCACAAACTTTTGAATATCAGATTTAAGGCCATCCCAAAAAAAATCTTTCTTCACCCCGTGGTAAGTTTTTAAAAATCCTGAGTGTCCTCCTAAAGGAGAAGTGTGCAATTCCAGAAGAATATTTTGTTTTAGTTGGGAATTCTTACAAAGATATAAGCGATCTTTGTACCATAAGGAGTCATTTTTCCAACTAAATGTATCAGATGTACTAGGATCTTGCTGCAACTTTTGAATGAGTGTGCATACATCTTTGTCCTTCTTCCATTCATCTCTTGCTTCGGTTATCCAATCTGGTTGGATAATAGAAATGGCACAAAGCAATGCTTCGACCTCTTCATTCTTTCTTGAGAGTGCATCTGCAAAAACATTAAGCTTTCCTTTTTTGTAGATTATTTCAAAGTCATAACCCAACATCTTTGTGACCCATTTTTGCTGCTCTTCTGAAGATAGTCTTTGTTCCAAAAAGTGTTTAAGACTATCATGACCAATTTTTACCTTGAAGTGTCTTCCCATTAGGTAAGTTCGCCATTTCTTTAGTGCATGCAGTATTGCTAACATTTCCTTCTCATAAATAGGTTTCTGTAAATACTTTCCTTTGATTCGACGACTTTCAAAAGCAATGGGTCTTCCTTCCTGCATTAAAACTGCACCAATTCCATTTCCTGAGGCATCACATTCCACAATAAAGGTTTTTGTGAAGTCTGGCGTAGCTAAGACCAGTGCTAGGCACATTGCCTCCTTAAGATGTTCAAAGGCCTTAGTTGCTTCAGGAGTCCATGAAAATGCATCTTTCTTCAATAATGTTGTTAGAGGTGCTGCTATTCTCCCATAATTCTTAACAAACTTGCGATAATACTCTGTCAACCCGAGAAATCCTCGCAACTGCTTTATGGTTGTGGGGACTTTCCATTCCTTAATGCCTTTAATTTTGTTAGGGTCTACTTTAACACCCTCGTGAGATACAATATGACCCAGATATTCCACCTCTTGTACTCCAAAGAAACATTTGGATGTTTTGCATATAATTGTTTCTCCTGCAATAGTTTGAGCACCCTGTCAACATGTTCAACATGATCCTTCCAAGACCTGCTGTAGATTAGCATATCATCAAAAAATACTAGCACAAATTTTCTAAGGAAGGGTTTGAAAATGGAATTCATCAACCCTTGAAATGTAGAAGGTGCATTGGTAAGGCCAAAAGGCATGACCAAAAATTCATAATGACCTCATGAGTTCGAAATGTTGTTTTTGGAATATCTTCAGTCTTCATTCTAATTTGATGATATCCTGAACGAAGATCCAACTTGGTAAAATAAATTGCTCCATGTAATTCATCCAATAATTCATCAATCACATGAATGGGAAATTTGTCTTTAATGGTGAGCTTATTGAGCTCCCTATAATCTGGACACATTCGCCATGATCCATCCTTCTTGTGTACCAATACTACAGGAGCAGAGAAAGAACTTTGACTAGGTTGAATTATAGCCGCCTCTAACATTTCTGCAATCATACGTTCAATTTCGCTCTTTTGGAAGTAAGGATATCTATAAGGCCTGATGTTTGGAGGAACACTTCCTGGAATCAAATGAATAGCATGATCATGATCACGAATAGGTGGGAGTCCTTTGGGAGTTTCAAACACCTTGGAATGATTGTCCAAGACTTGTTGGAGATCTACCGAAATAGATGATTTTGATGTCAGAACGTCTAGTGAGCATAATTGTGCAATTACGCCTCGTTGTTCTTTCTTTAGAAGCTTTGTCATGACATTAGAGCTTATTATCCTTCCTGGCTTCCCTTCAATACCCCGTAATTCGACTTCCTTTCCTTCTGAAAAAAAAAATTTCAAGAAAAGTTCTTGAAAATTAAAAGCTACCGTCCCCAAAGATTGTAACCATTGTACTCCTAGTACAACATCAGCTCCTCCCATAGGAATGGAAAGCATTGGACTAGTCAATACATATTCCCCCATGGTTAGCTTGATATTATGGCATTTTCCAGAGCAATTTATAGTTCCTCCATTTGCAACCATCACTTGACATTCTGGTGCTTGGTATAGGAAACAATTTAATTCCTTGGCTACCTTACAATGAATAAAATTATGGGTGCTACCTGAATCAATCAACACTATTACCCTTTTCTTCTTGATCTGCCCTACTATCTTGAGAGTTTGAGGAGTGGTAATTCCGGCCAGTGCATTACATGATATGGTCGGATTCATTTCTTCCTCTTCTATGGCTGGTTCCTGGTGTATATCCTCTTCTTTTTCATTTTATTCTTCTTCTTCACAATCTATGTAAAATAATTTCTTTTCAGCACACTTATGACCTTTAGTGTATTTTCTATCACAACTGTAGCAAAGCCCCTTTGCTCTTTTTTCTTCCAATTGTTGTGGTGTCAACCTTGTAGGTTGTGGAAATCTAGGCGTAGCAACACTTCCTTCTTTATAGAATTGAGTGGTAGGCTTCCTTGTCGTCATAATTTTACATTCAACTTTTCTTGCCAACCTGAATGCCTTCTCCAATGAATCAGGTTCCAAAACGCGAACTTCATGTTGGATGTTATCCTTTAAAGTGCCTATGAAGAGATCAATCATGTGTTCCTCTCGAATATCAGTTACCCTTATATTCAATTTTTGGAAGTCCTCAATGTGCTCCCCCACTAAACCCTTTTGTTTGAGATTTATCAATTGGCTAAAGAAGGTGTTGCTCTTTGTATCCTCATAATGTGCTATCATTTCCTCCGTAAAAATTGACCAAGTGACAATTTTTTTACGGGAGCAAAGCCATCGATACCATGCAAATGTATTTTGTTCTAAATGTAAAGTTGCAATGCGTACCTTTTGTGTGTTTTGCACGTTATGGAGATCAAAATATTGCTCCATCTGTAGTATCCATGTTACAGGATCCTTTCCATCAAACTTCCTCATATCCATCCTTGGAATATGGTGGTTCTTCCCGCCAACATTAGAGTTTATGAAATCAAAATTAACATTTATTTTGTTCTCATCATGAGGTTCTTCTACTATCTTTTCACCATTAGGAAACCTTTCTTGTATCAACTTTGTCAAACCTTCCATGTCTGCTTTTAGAAAATTCTTCATGTTTTCCATTTTCTCATCGATCTTAGCTTCCATGTCATCCATCTTAGATTCCATGCCGGCCTCCGTTTGGTCAATTTAGTGTGTCCTAAATTGCTAACATAAATTATCAACCAAGGATTCGTAAGCTGACGAAGTGTGGCGCACTATATGTGCAAGATAACCTATTTCTTACTTTTTGTCGTTTTTGGATTTTTATGAAATTCTAAAAGACAAGTATGGTTATGGATATTCAAGGCAATGATGTCCTTTATAATGATTTACCAACTTGAAACCGAAAAAGGAATTTGAAACATACAATGACAAAACTTGAAAGGAAATGAAAATGTGCTACTGAAATGAAAAAGGTGCTGCTAATCTAATAAATCAAAACAATGAACTAGTGAGCATGAAACCAAACTATTCTGCTGCTGTCTAAACACAAAAGAAACTATGCTGAAAGAAATCCAAAAGTTGCAATAAAGTAAATCTAAATCAAATTACATCAACTTGTCTTCTGATCCCTCATCATTAGTCCACCTATGATTTTCGGAAGTAACCATAAACAACTTGAGTAACTGATATCTAACTTGCAGAAAGTAAACTAATATCAAACCACACATTCATAATTCAATCCCTCACCATCAGTCCAGCTGTGGCTTTCGGAGGTAACCGAAGATGTCATGCACAATTTAATATTTCTAACTTGCAGAAAGGAAACTAATATCAAACTACACATCCATAATTCAATCCCTCACCATCAGTCCAGCTGTGGCTTTCGGAGGCAACTGAAGATGTTATGAGAAATTTAATATATCTAACTTGTAGAAAGGAAACTAATATCAAACTACACATTTCATAATACAATCCCTCACCATCAGTCCAGCTGTGGCTTTCGGAGGTAACTGAAAATGACATGAGCAATTTAATATATCTAAATATAACTACTGAAGCAAATGTGCAAGACTGAAATAAACAAAGCAGTACTGGAATTGAACAAAAACTAAGAAAAATAAATTAGCAGCAGAACAATATTGATTCCATGTCATTAGTCAAAATATATGCAAATGCCCGGGCTGCCATGAAAAATTATGCTAAAAGCTATGATTTCAAAAAGCAATCTAAGTAAAGAAATATGACAAAACAGAATTGAAAGCAACTTATCTAGAAAACATGTAAACGCCTCCTTGGATAGCAGGGGCCCTCTGCTACCAATTTGGTGAAGTCCTTCAACTCCTTAAAGATAAGATCACAATAGCATCAAAGAACTAAGCTTCTTTATTCAAAAACTCATAAATCTACATCCCATTCCATCTTGAACTTTGTTACAAATCTACTTCATCATTACTTCCTCATTACTTTCTCATTACTTCTTCATTACCTATGATAGGAGAAAACTTCTCCTATTTATACAAAATATGAGGAGACATCTCATTAATGGGAGTCCATGAATCTCTCCCTCCATCTCTAGAGTTACAATCAAAATAAGAAATGATAAGACACATGTCTTTCTAGAGTTTCAACACAACTTGAGGAATGAGACACATATCCTCTTAGAGTTTCAATACAACAAGGAAGTGAGACACATATCCCCTTGATCCCATAATCTTCTCCAACCAAATTCGAATTTGGCTTTAGAGTGCCACATAAGGGTCTTCTAGAAGTCTCCTTTTGACCTACACATGTCACAAGACTCATAACACATATATAGATATATGAAACTATGTTAATTTTCTAGTTTCTAATCATAAATTCACTTAAAATACATAAAATAAATAACTTTGGAAAACAAGGATCCTAACCCATATATTTATAAAAATGGTTACTTGATGTAGGGTTTTAGGTCAAATGGCTATGAAATAAGAGCTAAATGGTTATGACATAATGGAAATATGTATGAATATGGAGAACATTTTTGAGACTGACACCTCCACATGGCATCCATCTTAGCTTCCATGCATTTCTTAGTAGTCCATCTTCACTTCACGCCATCCATCTTAGCTTCCATGCCTTTCTTCAAAACTTCCATTTCATTTTTTGTTGCTTTTTGTGAGAGTGAAATTTGTTGCACTTGCTCTTGTAATTTTGATAGATCATGTTGCAATTCTTCATCTTCATGAGTCATGGTAGAGCCTTCTGAAGGCTTAATGGGTGTTGAATTCCTTTTAGGCGCCATTTTAGAATCCAATATTGATACCTTTTACTTGCTTTGAGGAGCTCGATATTGAAATTGAATTATCTCTGTAATTGAAAATCTTAAATATCTGAAATTCAGCTCTGTAGTAGCCCTCTGAAGCTTCTTTCAAATGCCACAGGTCTGATCTAATTTGGATTCCCCAAGACAAAGTTGTGTCCAATCTCCCACAATGACCTAATTCTGGACTGGTTCAGTAGAGCACACTTGTAGGACCTGCCACGTGTCACTGTTTCGTACTTTGTCTCTGAAATTGATAGCCAAGAAACTACAGTCCATGCAATTGTGACCACTTTTTACGGCACTCAAATCCACTGCCAAGAGAGAGAGTTATTGAACTTTTCCCATGATCACCTCTTTGAGATGCAATTCAGGAGCTTGAAAAAGCACTACCTTCCACAGATCATATCTCCAAAAATATTGTGAACCAAGTTCTGAATTTTTTTTGAAGAATTTCCTCAGGATTTTAGCTTCGCACCATATGAATTTTAGATTCTGAACCTTCGTAGAAAAAATTTATAGCGAAAATGCCACGATGACCTGTTTAGGAGCTTGAAAAAAGACCTAACTTCCACAGATGATATCTCCGAAAATATTGCGAAAAAAGCTCTGAAATTTTTAGAAAATCTTCCTCAGGATTTCAGCTTCACACCCTAAAAATTTCAGCTTCTGAAACTTCATAAAAAAAAAGTTATAGTGAAAATTCCACGATGACCTGTTTGGAACAGCGAAACCCTAGAATCCCAACCTCTGATACCAAATGTTGTGTAACCAGCTCCAAAAATAGAAGAAAAGAGATATGAACGCCTTAGAAATAAGCCACTTCGAGGGGGAAACCTCCAATACATTACATAAATGAACAATTCTTGGATGATACAATTTACAAAACCTCCTTTTTATATATAGGAGTCCATGGGGCCATAATGTAATCCTAGTGGGCCACAATGTAATCCTAGCCGACCTAACAATAATAATTTAAGGGCACAATAATAAAAAAATGGGGGTTACAAGGGTACAATAATAACAATAAGGGGGTTACACTAACAACAATAAGGGACTATACTAGTAATATAGGGACCTAACAATCTTCGGCTACCACTGCCCCTACCCACTTGGTTTCTCTTCCCACCGCTGAGATACACTCTGTGAAGTCTACAAAAAAACCTAGCGGTAAGAATAATAATAATAAGAAAAATACCACTCCTTCTGAAGAGCAGCCCAACACTCAGAATAATCCCAATTAGAGAAACACTGCTAAAAATGACAAAGGGAAAGAAAAAAATATCATATTCCCTTACAATATTTGTGTTAGTCATCAATAATTTTTTCCTTTGTTGATGACTAAATAATTATCCCAAGATTTATAGAAACAAAGTTCATAGACATTGTGAGTTCTAGAAATCTCACTTCCTTCATTGTCCTTAAGATATTTTTTCACTATTTCATCATTCCATCATGTCAAGCTTTTCTTACCAGTCCCAGAAAACCCATTAGAGGCTCATGTCACTCTTTATGTCTATATGTATTCACCTTTGGCCCAAATCCTCTGTTTTTTTCTGCCTAAAACCCCCCACTGCTACATGAAGGCCACCAATCAAACAACTCTATTGTGTCTCCCAAAAATACCCCCGAACACTAATGGTATCAAAACTATATCTGTAGGCTCTTTAGATAAATCAAGTATGCTTGATTTTGGATCTCCAATACATTAGTTTATTATAAACTCTATCTTAAACTTGATGATCCTAAATTATAGGTCTCAGTCGAAAAGCCAAGTCCAAGAAACCTTCCACTAGGTCACCTAGGGTTTCATAATTCATAGGGTGGATTTGCTATCCTACAAACTCTGTTTTTTCCTGTATGAAGAAACTACATTCAAAGAAGAAAAATATAGGTGATTTTTCCAAACTGATCAAAAAGGTCATTCAAGGAAGGTATTTTGGCCTAAAGATAAAATATTACAGGGGGGCAGCTGCCCCTTGCTCACATTTTTGCAAAAGGATCACATGGCCATCAACCTAAAAAAGAGGTAAGGTAATGGGAAGACCATCAGAAGAAAACCATTCACAGCAAAGAAGAAGGTAGCAAGGCCTATTTTTGAAGAAGATCATGGTTTGTGATTGCTTTGGCCAAACAAGGAATCAGTACTAGGGCTACAAAGGAAAAGGCCACCTCAAATCCATCAGGTGCACATCGAAGATTCTTTAGAAATGATAAATGAGTTTTGAGAGGTTTCAGAGAACTTAGAAAACAACACTATTTACTTTTTTCTAAGCAGCCCTAAAACCTAGGAGTTTGGGAAGAATTATAAACAGGTCAAATGATGAAAAAGATCCTCCTTCATAACAGCATATGGCTTCAAAGGGTTTCAAGCTTCTATCTAGGGTTTGGCAAAGAGGCATTGATTCCACCTCACCAAAGGTACAAAAAGGAAAAGAGTATTAGTACAAAGGCATGAGTTTTCAAAAGGTAAAATCATAGGTCTTAAAAAGATCAAAGGAGGCAGACATAAGCAATACTTCACTACACAAAAGGAAGAAAATTACAAAGAGTATCAGTGCAAGGGTTTGACTTCTCAAAAGTATAGTTAGAGGCATTTATAAAGGATCAAAAGAAGGCAAAGCATGAGGTAAAATTGCCCAAGGAGGTAATTATGACAAGCATAGGTTCATTGTTGATAAAAAGAGGTGTCCAACTCCAAAAAGGACAATTATCAAAAGCAAAATTTGTGTAGGAACCTGCAAAAACAGAAGTGGCCAAGGGGAAACACAAAATGGTTTAAAAAACTGCTCACCTCTCCCACTAGAGACATGTCACTGGAAAACTGACCAAAGGAACAAAATGCAATTTTTCTAAGAGAAGTAAAGCCTCCAACAAGGGTCTCCTTATCAAAATTATATTCTGCAAGAGATATATTAGCCATGAATGACACTTCTGCAGAACTGTCAAGGATGGCTACCTACAAGAAGATTGGTAAGGAAAAACAGACCTAAGGTTTCTCACCATGATGGCACACATGAAGACTAAAGGGGTTGTTGATGACTTTCTGCTAGGGTTTTCACACCAAAAAGTCTCCACTGATTCACAGTAAAAAACATGATAGGATGAAAGTTAGAGGAAGGGAAAAATTCTTCTTTTAGTCTATCCACCAAGCAATCAAAAGGCCTAAAGGATGCAGGGCGGAAAAATCCAAGGTGAAAATGCCACAATGGTCACAAGTTTGTTGTTTACATGTGTTAAACATCATGAAAAGGGTTCATGCTTCCAAAAATGGATAAGAGACACAAGTTTGAGATTTTTGAAGAGGTTTCTAGTCTAAGGAGAGCATCAAGATGATCCAGCAAGACAAAAAAACCATTTTTTGAGACTCTGCCACCTTCAGGATAAAGAGACCAAAAAGATAGTGAAAAAGTGGGAAAATAAATAAACCTTAGAAAGTGGGTTTTGGTCATGAAATTATTTTCAAAAGGGATTATAAAGTCTCTTTTCCCTCTCTCCCACATCATATTCATCTTTGAAAAGAAGAAGAAAGCCGTTGAAGCAATTTCTAGGTTTTTGTGTGCAACTTTGGTTCAAAATTTCAGGCGCTACGCACTGACGGAGGCGCTACGCACCGGGTTGTCGGCGTTGCGCACAAATAAGGTAGCCGCAGTGTTAAAATACACTGCACTGTGCACCAGGAGGGCGGTGCTACGCACCAGTGAAGGCGTTGTGCACAGGCCCAGTCTGGCACCTGACTGCTCATATATCACAGTGCTGCGCTCCAACAGGGCCCGACAGGCCCATTCACCGCTTGACTCGCCCAAAGAAGCCTCTGGTGCTATGCACAGGCCTGCCAGTTCCCAACTCGACCCGGCGCTACACACATAGGGCCCGACCTGAATGGTCTGTCGGGTGGCGCTGCACACAGACAAATTTTGGTCCAATTTGCTCAAAAAGTTCCAAAAATCATTTTTTTTGCCTCCAAGCCCCCTGCACAAAGTTATACAAGGTTGGTGGTTTTTCTTCCTTGCCTTCCAAGTGGTGTTTTTCATAATCAAGGAGAAATTTAAAAAACTAATGTGACCAAACCCTAATATTCATGAAAATCAAATTATTGACCTTCTAGGGCATGGTTTGAAAATTTTAGAGTTGTCATTTGTGTAAAGAAACTCAGTAGCAACAAGCCTCCTAAAACTATGAAACTTCCCTAGAAATACTTCATTTTGCCCTCATTTGCTACAAATCTGCCCTCACATCACTCATTTTCCCTCCCTAGGTCTAAATCTCTCATCAAGAAAAAAACCACTTTGTTCAAAGATATAATCAGTCACCATGTCTGAGGAAGAGATCAATACCAGCAGTGATGAAGGCCAAAGGCCTATCAAGCCAAAACACAAGGGAGGAAGGACTAACAGGTTTGAGCCTCTGGATACCATTCAAATCACCTCTTCTCCAATGATCCTTACATGTTTTCAAGATGTTGGATGCTATCAGTTTTGTGAGAAGGCTAAACAAGTCCAACACCACTCAGTTTTGACGAGGTTGTTCATCCTCAGCCTACAAAACCACCAGGTCAACCTAGTAGGAGTAAATTTTGAGCTCTCATCTGAATCCATTGCTAAATCCACAGGAATACTAGATATTGGTGAGAGATGGTTCAAGAAAAATAAATTGGCTTTGAGCTACTATGAGCCCTTCCTCAAACCTAGTTGTCAACAAGATTGCAAGGTTGTTTTCCCCTTCTCCCACCTACTAGAAAGATATGCCCTACTGATGAGGCATATCATCAAGTACTTGAATTGTGAGGGCAGGTACTCTAGGGTTTATTCATATCACATAAGGTTTCTAATGCACTTCACTAAGGTTAAATTGCTAAACCTACCATACTATCTCTTCCAGAGCATCGTAAAAATGGCCTCAATGGTTAAGAAAAGGAGTTATGCCTACCAAATGCAAAGCCTTTTCCACCACTACTTGATTGAGATGATTGTTTTTCACCAGCTGGAGTAGCAGGGAATCCCTTGGGAATTTTTTATCTCACATGATGTATTTGCAAATCCCCAAGCCTTCATTCAGCAAAATTTTCCTTCCGCTTGAAACTCACTTACCTCCACTCCTACATCACCTCCACCTATGCCTTCTACATAAGGAAACCTACCTCTTTCCTCTTCTCCTGATGCATCAAGTGAAGATAATGATAGTGGTAGTGATGAACAAGGAGGTGGTAGTAATAATGAGGAGAAAACAGATGACAGTGGAGAGGAAGAAGACAGTAGGTCAGAGGAAGAGTTTAAAGAAAATCAAGATGATGACAACAAAAATGAAGAACAGGAAGGTGATGGTGGAAATAATGAAAACAATGGGGCAGACATAGAGTTTGGTGAAGAAGACCAAGAGGATAATGAAGAAAGAGGAAGATGAACATGACATCCATAAAGGTAAAGACAGTGAACACTTGGAGCAAGACAGTGATAGTGATAATACAAATGAATCACTCCCAAGTACAGAAAAAGGTATTGCTGATAAGAAAAATGAAGACCAAGAGGATGATGAAGAAAATAATGAGGATGACAGTCAGCAAGAAGATGAACAGGACAGCCAAGAGAAAATTGTGCATGAGCATGACAGTGAGCACAGTCATAGTGCAAACAGTGACCATATAAATGAATATGATGAACTTGAAGAAACAGAGGGATACGATGAGGAGATAGAAGGTCAAGAAGAGGAAAATAGTGAGGCTAAAACAAAGTTTGAAGATATAGGTAGTGACCAAGGCAATAACAAAGACAGAACAGTAAATGATGAGCAAGGCAGCCAAGGAAATAGTCATGACAGTCATGACAGGCGTCATGACTGTCATGACACTAATCAGCCTCTAAATGACAAAGTAAATCAAGGTGATAGTTCCAGGAATGATAAAGAAAAGGACATTAATGAAGGGCAGAGCCAAAGTGAGGAAAGTGAAGAAGGTAATGATCAATCTAAAGGCCAAAGTGACAACATAAAAAATAGTGAGGAAGACAATGATGATGATGATGCTAAGGATCAAGAAAGAAGTGACACAATGAGGCATGAAGTGACTCATGGAATCCATAGAAAAAGTGAAAATTATTGTGACAACACCAAAGGTCAAGGTAATGATGGAAACACTCCAAAATCATCATCACTCCTCTCGCATGCACCTACCATAGAGGAAAGAGAGATGTGTTTGCTGCCTCAAAAAGGAAAAGGGCCATCCCTTCTCAAGCTAGCAAGCCCAAGGACAAAGGCAAGGAAAATATGGAAAGAGGTGAACAACAGGTAAAGGTGATGAGGAGTAAGATAATCAAGAAAATGAATCAAGAGCCTCAATTCATTGATCTAGACAGTGACAATGAGGACAAGGAGATGGCCACCAGATCGCTACTCTTAACCAAAGATGCACAGCTTAGGGAGTGGGAAAGATATTTTGAGATGGAACAAGGTGTCATTTAGTATTACAAAGAGAAGCACAAGCACTTCAATAAGGTAAAGAGAGGCCTTGCTCTACAAAAGAAAATGACCAAGCACTATGCAAGGAAAAACATGCTTGCTTGTGCCAAACTGAAGGAGGCCCTCATGGAGCTAGAAAACCTCAAAAGGGAAAAGGAACATGATAGCCTTGGATTTTTGGTTGAGTCTTCTCAACAGGTGTATAATACCTCTTGAGGGACCTCTCCACCAATTTTGAGCCCAATTGAACAAATTTTTGTCTTTTTGAAATTTTGAGGCCTCTGTGCGCAGCACCCTAGGCGCTACGCACCAAATTGGTGCATCCTCAGCTGAAAAAATTTTCATTTTGGATTTCTCTCATCACCATCAGTCTTCTCGCCAAATTTCAGATCATTTGGAGCATTGTTGACCCCCCAAAAGGTCAAAAAACATCAAAATTTTAACCTTTTGCCTCATTTTTAGACCAGGTGTTGCGCACAGAGAAGTGTTGGGAAAATTGGTTTTTGAACTAGTAAATGGAACTAAATCAGCACAAATCAAGAATTTTGGGAAATTAGACTCATCATGCTTTCCAACGAGCCATCACAGAGCCAAATCCGGTATCGGGAAGGGGTCCAAAACTCAGCCACAAGAGACCCTATTTTCTGTTGAAGTGGTGCTGCGCACAGAGACTGCCTAGTGTGTTTTGGACCCAAAGTCAACAAAACACACTCATTTATTGCAAATAGATATTTTTGCGTTTTTTAAGGAAAATTACTCTATAATTAAGTGCAAATAGTTATTTTGGCATTTATTTCTTACGATATTATGTGCCTTCAGACTTGCATGGTCTCTTGGCCATAAATGGCATTTATGGTTACATTTGACATTTTCCTACCACATTTAGGGTTTTAGTCCTCCTTTGCTTCATAAATAGAGCATGATGCCCCTATGTATTTTGTCGGCATTTGATGAGATTTGAGAGCAATATACATGGTTTTATGATCTTGGAGAAGAAATTGGAGTTGTGGAGTTTATGAATGGCTTGTTTGGCTTGATGATGGAGAAGCTTGTTTGCAGGATTCCTTAGCTTGGTGAATGGTGATGTCTTCCTAATTTGTCTATTTTTTTCCTTGTTATCATTATGTTTCATTTCTCTTAACTGCTATAAATCAGAAAATTATAGGTTGAGACATGCTCTTTGAGGCACCTCAATCCTCCTGTTTGTTATAACCTTGATGTTTTCTTCTGTTTGGTCTGCTTAAGGAATTCTTGATTGTTCCTTAGGTTCACTAAAACTTGTTTTTGTTTCATGAATGGTTAGTATGTTGGTTTACAAATATGATTCACGGTATTCCCTTCTTGTTTGAAGCTTTCAAAACCCTATCTTGAAGCCTTTCTTTGAAATATTGTCTACTAGGTTAAGTCAAAGAGGTCTCGTTCGATCTTGCCCTTTTTCCATGCTTATCAACTTGTTTCAGAGTTCTTATGGCTTTGTTTACGATGTTTAGGAGTTCCCTCTTCATAAATTGAGTTATTGTGCTATCTTGTGTGTTTTCCCCAAATTCTGAAGGTGAATTTCTAAAGTTAGGAGTTCTAATGCTTCTATGTTTCATTGAAATGTTTATCTTGAATGTTTCTTGGTTTAATATATTATCATAGAGTAAATGGTTTGCCCTGGCTCATGGCTAGTATCTTGTGCTGATCATATTCAAGACCTCCTTTTTCTTAGGTATTTGACAAAGGATTCTTGATTTCCCTTTGCCCTATCTAATTCACAAACTTGATGTCCATTCCACTTCACCCATAAACCTTAAGGATCCTTTCACCTTGCTAAATTGGCCCTGCATTTCACTCTTATTCATTATTGAAACACCCTTGAATTTTATTTGAATCCATAGCCCAATGGCTTTAACATACTCTCACTCCTCCTATTACACTTGACCATCTTACCCATCCAAAACAATAAAAAACCCTACACTTAACAACTAGCCTAAAATCAAAACCCCAAAGAAAAAAGAACACATCCTTTGCACCTAATAGAGAGAGCCCTCTCTGAGTCCAGGAAGGCTAGGTCCTAGGACTCCAAAGACTGGTTTCATGTTACACTATCATTTGGTCTACCAATCTGCCAAATCATGAGACACTAGCAATTTGTTCGGAGGACCACTTGACATACAAATGTCCTCGATTGCAGGAATACACAGATTTTATCACTGAAAAATATTTTGGAAGGACACTTTTCATCCTTTACAACCCTTTCCCTAATCCATAAATATAAAAAAATATGGTTTCAAACCCACCAAAACCCCCACAAAGGGGAAATGGTGATGCTCATCCTTCCGGTGAAACATCATCTACCATTTATGGCATGGAGATTGTTGAACTCCAAACCTGACCCAAAACCTATGGAAATCTAGTCATTGATGCTCATGAAACTAGTTCAAGTTTGAATCCACCGCAGCCCAATGATTTTCATATGGAAAGGCTTGATATTGACCCTGTCATTCGTCCCCCCAAAGGGACCCTTCGACGCATGAATCATAACACCTCTGCCCGTGCTGCCCAAAACTACAACATCGTAGAAGACTTGGTGCAAGCACCATCAACTATTTCTACACTCGAAGTGTTGCAAGCCTGTCCAATGCAAAGGAAAGCTCTGCTTTCGGCCATTGGTGGAATTGACCCCCAGGATTCTATGCTATCCATATTTGACATGGAAAAATGTCAACCTCACCTTTCCCATCAAATTTCTTTCCAGGTTCAATTTATGTCGAAAGGCAGGCCAATCCATTGCACTGTCACAGACGAAGGTGCTTCGACCTGTGTAATGTCAACTGCGTGCTCACTTGCTTTGGGTTCTCCTACTTTGTCTCCACCGTCGAATTTTGTCAAAGCATTCGATGGTCAAACCTTCCTCCCAAAAAGCTACCTTGATAGCTACCCCATTACACTTAGTGGGAAAACGATAACTGTGGAAAACGATGTCGTAGATCGTCATCTCAACTATAATCTCCTTTTGGGTCGCAATTGGTCTTATGCGATGACTTCCATTATCTCTACGGTTTTTTGTCTCATCCTTTTTCCTTTTGATGGGAAGATAGTTATAGTCGACTAGCTATCCTTCTGCACCCCAGATTATTCCACATTATCTAGCAGCACTGTACCCCTAGTAGGAGGAGTTCCTGACTCTTACATCAGTGTCAGTATCGTTATTTTGAATGCATCTTCCCTTATGGGTTGTTTTCCTCTCCCACCGCTTGAGGTTCCAAAAATGGTTTCAATGATATCCACCATCTGAAATGGCTCTATCGACCCCTGGATCCTACCGACGCCTTCAGAAATTGATTCCTACTGAGATTAGATGCCACTATCACCGACTGAGTTTACTTATCCAACCATCTAATCAGCATCTGAACCCTCCACTGCTTTGGTTTCAACCAATGGTACCACCCTCCTGCCCAAAAATTTTCCTTCTAAGGATATCCTCGATGAAGTCCTATATTCGACCGAAGCTATTGGAGAGATCATGTCTCTAGAAGAATGACCTTGGGGAGAGTTTCAACATCGCACTTCGATGTTTGATTCAGATGTGACCACTATAAAAATGCCACCTTTTGACCCACCTGATATCATTCCATCCACATATACGACTGTTCAAACTATCGACGTGGAAGGAAACATGGGAAATATTTCTAAGACCATGCTCATAGATATCTCGGTCAAAATGGGTATCGTGGAAAATATACAGATTGGAGTAGATTGTAGTCCAGAGGAAATTGCACGCTTCACATCCCTTTTTAAGGAGTTCCACGATGTTTTTTGCTTCATCTTACGATGAAATGGCTGACATAGATCCTTCTATAGTTGAGCATTAAATCAAGATTTAAGATAATTCCAAGCCTTTACGGTAGAGGCTACAACTTTTCCACCCTCGCAAGGCAGCAAATATAAAGACAAAAGTCGAAAATCTCTTACACATTGGTTTCATCTATCCCGTTCCTTTGACAGAATGGGTATCCAATCCAGTTCCCGTAGATAAGAAACAAGGCACCATCTGAGTCTGTGTTGATTATCATGATCTAAATGCCACATGTCCAAAAGAAAACTATCCTACTTCGTTTATAGATCAGATTATCGATGATTGCGATGGATGCAAATCTTTCTCCTTTATGGATAGATTTTCAGGATATAACCAGATCGCGATTAAAAAGGATGACCAACATAAAAATGCCTTCATTTGTCCTTGGGGAAAATTTTCATATCGAAAGCTCCCATTCGGTCTCAAGAATGTTGGAGCCACATTTCATAGGGCCATGGACTATGCATTTCATGATATCAGATACATTGTGCAAGCTTAATTGGATGATCTTCCTACTCATTCCAAGAAACAAGCTCAACACCTTGCTCATCTTAGAGAAATATTCGCTCGATGTAGGTTCTACATCATTCGTCTGAATCCGCATAAATGCATATTTTTTGTTGAGTTTGGACGACCTTTTGGATGCATTTTCTCGAAGCATGGGATTAGGGTTAATCCCGAGAAGGTAAGGGAAATTATTTAATTACCTGCACCACAATCCATCTTAAAAATCCAACATTTGCAAGGGAAAGAAAACTTCTTACGTCACTTCATTGTAAACTATGCCAAAATGACAAAAGGATTTATGCCCTTACTCAAGAAAGGGGTACTGTATCTATGGGATGATCAAGTTGAACTGTCGTTTGATGCCTTGAAACAGGCACTCGTTTCTGCCCCATTTCTTAGTGGCCCCAACTATTAGCGTGACTTTTTCCTTTACCTGGGAGCCTCACCATCCTCACTGGGAATGGTTTTGGTTCAAGTTCACGATGATGATAGTGAGGATGTGATTTATTATCTATCAAAGGGTCTTGTTGGACCTGAATTACAATACTCACATGTGGAGAAACTATCTCTAGTGACTGTCTTGACATTACATATTGCTACGGTAGACTACCGTCATTGCTTTGGAGAATCCCATGCGACACATCTTGTCTCTCCAGATCATTGGAGGAAAATATTCCAAATGGATTTTAATCCTCCAACAATTTGACTTGGTTTTTGCTGATGCCAAAGCTAAGAAATATCTAGTATTCACCGAATTACTGTTGGATCTTCCCAGAGTTGACCCAGAGGAAGTAGCTCATGATCCATTTCCTGATGAATCCATCTATTTGGTCGCCTCTACTGATCCTTGGTATGGGAACATTCTTGTCTACCTCTAAACTCAACGGTTCTGCCCAACTCTAATGTCAGACGACCCTCGTCACATTCGTCACCAAGTGAAACACTATCTCGTGTTGAACGATACTCTATATCATTGTGGGGTCGATACATTTCTTCGACGTTGTCTCACCCTTACAAAGGCATAACAAGTTTTAAATTATTGTCACGCCAGGGCGTGTGGTGGTCATATTTTAGGCATAGCTACTGCCCAGAAAATCTTGTGTGCAAGATACTACTGGCCCATTTGTTTAAAGATTGTGTCACTACGGTGCATAAGTGCCACCCGTGTCAAATTATTACTAAGAAAATGCGTGCTCATCCTGCCCCTCTACATCCGATCAACTCCATCGATCCTTTCGCTAAATGGGGAATATGTTTTGTAACATGTAATCCCACTTCCACTGATGGACACAACTACATTGTAGTTGCGGTCGACTATTCCACAAAATGGGTTGAAACCATTCCCACTTTCCGGGCTCATGGAGAAACCGCTGCTCTTTTCTTGTTCAATTTGATTGTCATGGATCACACTACTACATTTGGCGGAAATTCTGACCCTTGGTTCCAACGCTTTTGACCAAATGTCAGAAATTTCCCAAAAATTTTTCCATCCCGCCCGAAATCGTCGCTATACCGACGTTTATAGAAACGTGTCGCAATACCGACACTTAGAAAAGTGTCACAATTGCGACGTTTGGAGGAACACGTCGCAATTTCGACATTATGGCCCAAAGCGTCACTATTGAGACGACTCGAATCGTCGCAAGTGCGACACAATGTCTAGGTGTTGCCATTGCGATGTTTAGGTACCCGTCGCAATAGCGACGCTTTTTCCGCCGTCGGTATAACGACACTTATATGCGCGCCACATAAAAATATGAAACTTATATGCACGCTACATAAAAATTCGAAACTTATATGCGCGCTACATAAAAATGATTTTATTGTTTCATATCCATCGCAATAGCTACATTAATGTCTGATATGACGCGCGCATTCGCCCTCCGCTCTTGCAGAATAGCAATCGCCCTCAGCTCTTGCAGAACAGCATTTGCCCTCAGCATTCGCGCTCAACTCTTGCAAAACAACATTTTCCCTCATCATTCACCCTCAGCGTTCACCCTCAGCTCTTGTAGAACAACATTCACCCTCACCTCTTGCAAAATGGTAAGTTCTTATTGCAGGCCCTTCCTCCTATAGTAGGGTTGACTCTATTTGGGTTTTTTTGGTCAATTCCATTGGATTGTGTTAGGCTGTAGGGTTCTCTCTAGATGTCAAGAATCAAGATTCAATACCTTCTATTATCTTCATCACCCAATACAAGATTTAAATTTTTCCCAAAGAAACGCTTATTAATTTGGCAGCCATTATTTCTCCCTTCTTTAAAAACCCTACATTTAAATGAAAACAAGCATTGCATTTCGACTACAAAAATCTATTAGTGTTCAAATGTACATGTGTGCTACATTAACGTCTGATATCACGCGCGCATTCGCCCTCCGCTCTTTTAGAACAGCATTCGCCCTCAGCTCTTGCAGAACAGCATTCGCCCTCAGCATTCGCCCTGAGCTCTTGCAGAACAGCATTCGCCCTTAGCTCTTGCAGAACAACATTCACCCTGGATTTGCCCTCAGCTCTTTCAGAACAGAATTCGCCCTGCATTCACCCTCAGCTCTTGTAGAACAGAATTTGCCCTTAGCATTCGTCCTCAGCGTTCGCCCTCAGCTCTTGCAAAATGGTAAGTTCTTACTGCAGGCCCTTCCTCCTATAGTAGGGTTGACTCTATTTGGGGTTTTTTGGTCAATTCCATTGGATTTTGTTAGGCTGTAGGGTTCTCTCTAGATGTCAAGAATCAAGATTCAATACCCTCTATTATCTTCATCACCCAATACAAGATTTAAATTTTTCCCAAAAAAACGCTTATTAATTTGGCAGCCATTATTTCTCCCTGCTTTAAAAACCCTACATTTAAATGAAAACAAGCATTGCATTTCAACTACAAAAATCTATTAGTGTTCAAATGTACATGTGTGCATCACTTGTGTAGGGTATTCCTTTTCCACTCACATTATCCAAGAATGTGTGCAGTATAGTTCATATTTTTTGTGATTTAGATTGTCTTGAAAAAGGAAAGGTAAATTATTTCCCATGGAAAAAGAAGGTTTTCCCTTTTTATAGGGTGTTTGGACTTACTTGGAAAAATTTATGGTATGCCTTTCATATTATGTAGTTTAAATTTGAATTAACAGATTATTCTACATGAAAATATAATTACCTATGTGATGTCCTTCATCACTAATTAAAATTATAGGGTTTCAATTTCCTAGACTCTAACTCATCTGATGCTAAATTCTAGGTTCTTATTGGTGGATCACTCTTCCATTGTTTTCCTTTCCTCTGGATCTTGTCATAATTTAAAATTCATCAATGATACATATATTATTTCAGGTATCCCAAAAGGCTTTATAGTAGAACATATTGTGAAGTTTTTTTGACACTTGAGGATTCTTTTTAGAACTGCAATACGGTCTATGCTATCAAGTTATATATCAAGCAACTTGTCCTTAATAACCACACTATGAGGTAGGTTCAACTAGTTTGAACTTGTTGGGACATAGCATATGAAGTTGTGTGATGAGTCCATATCACAGGTCTATTATGGTGACAAAAGTGAAGACACGTAATGATAGTTATTATGTTAACATTACTAGAAACATTTTCAAAATTATCCATGCTATCAAGATGTCAAAATTCTAGGCATTAGGTGTCAATACTCATAGCTAATAGATAATAATAATAATATAAAAAAATCACAACTTTATTCTTGAAATATGATTGTTACACATTGGTAACCTAGTTCATGAGTTACTATCACCCAAAGATTGCAAAACAAACTTAAAATATATATTAAACCAACATGAGAATCCAACTAAGGGTTTCTCGAAAAAATCATGCCATAACCTGGCATTTTAAAACCCAAATTTGAATCCATCATAAGTAATACAATGCAAAATCAGATGGATTTTCAATGAATGTTTGCATGCTACACTTATTCTCTGTCTAGATATCATTTTTTAAATGGAACCATTAGTCAAGCCCACAGTCCTTTTTATGTGAAAAATTTCAGCTCTATTTGAGCTCTTTTTGGCTCCACCACCTCCATAAACCAGTGTTACATGGGGTCTCGCCCCCCCACCTAGGGGTCTAGATTCCTCGCCCCCTCGCGCTCCGGGGTATTGGGGACTTCTAGGGGACGTTTCCCTCATGCCCCCTCACGCCCCCGCACACCCCCTTTCACGCCCCCTCACACCCCCCTTCACGCCCCCTCACGTCCCCTCACTGCCCCTTTTAGTTTATGGTTTCGTGTTAAAAGCTGATGTGCCACTTAGCATATTTGAGAATCCAAGTGATTCTGATTCAGATGGTGACATGGTTGATCCTGATATATTCGTGCAGAAGTTGGATGCAGAGACTAGTGGGGCATTAACTTGAGAATTTATGCTCATTTATCATTATGATGATATCATTTGATATTCATATGTTATGTTTTATGTTTTATGTTTTATGTTTCAGACATAACTTATTTGCGTTTAAGTTTTATGTTTCAGACTTGAGTTGTAAACTTCAGTTTAAACTCTATTTTGAATCTTGTTATAATATGTCATATGATATCTTAAACTTTATTTTCATTGTACATTGTTAGTAGTTACATTAATGATTATATAGTTACAAACTTACAAACTTACATGCATGATTGTATGATGTATGTTTAAACTTTTAACTTTTAAATTTGTTTCAATTATATGATTCATCATTCATCGATTTGTAATTTTATCATTTATGATTTATCTTTCATGATGCAAGTGTATGATGACTGTATATACATTCCTTGCAAAAATATAGTTACATTTTAAAAATTAAATTTTATAATTTTTATGACCCCGACGTCCCCCCACGTTTCCTGAAAATTGGTAGGGAGCTTTTGCATAGGCTGCTCCCGTGCTCCCTCGCCCCCTCGCTCCCACCTCTAGGGGACTTGGTGGAACATTGCCATAAACATATGCAAACATATATCATGATCTTGGAATTCCATTACATATGTATGTGCCAATGTTCCATAATCATGCCCCATCATCAATTTAAGAAATTTCCATTGAATATCAAATTATGGGGGGGGGGAACTTTTTTCTGCAACATTTGGCTCAAAATCGGGGACCATCTCCGTATGAGGTGAATGAGAACTATAGATATTTGAAGAAGTAGATTAGTGCCTTTTCCTCTGGCCATGGAGTCATATATAGTCATCCATCACAAAAATTTGTCTTTGTTCATTCTCACCTTGAAAGTTGCAAAAAATCATGCCCTAATTGAAATGACACTAAATTTGAAAGATATAATAAAAATGCAAGCTAGAAGTGCCCTATTAATACAAAGGGAAAACCTTCCTACCTACCCTAACTGAGATAAATTTTGATTGAATAGGAAACATGATATTTTCTATGGAGTTGATCCAACAACTTGTTAAATGTATGGGACTAAATCATGCATTTGATTTCCAGGGAAACATGCGCATGAAGAGAAAAAGTGCAGAATTAATGGAAAATCCATACATGCCACTTATGAAAACTACACCGAAAGTTCAAAAAATACTTAAGGCCTTAACTTAATTTGAATCCAAAAATGACAAAATAGGATTAGTGAAAACACGAGTGGTGTGGGTAAACAACATAAATAAAAAGTGAAGATACCTTTCCCCAAGATGCCTTTGTCACCGTTGTATGAAAACATGTTTTCCTTTCCCTTTATTCATGCAAGTGAATTCATTATAGGTATGGTGTTTTCCCAGAATAGGAGAAGCCTACTTAAATATATCATTCGCGGATTGAATGTTTGGGTGCCTTAATGTGCAATGACATGTTTCCAGGACTGAATTCAATGCAAGGCATATTTGAAACTCTAACTCTGTCTTCCTGTGTCTTATTAGAAATTATTTCAGTTTTCATTTTTTGTTTTCAAGTTAGATATTGTTTTCAAGTTTTTACATTTATAATTTTATTGCAATGTGGCAGACTGATCAAAGAAGTGCAGGAACAACCCCGAGACGAGATGATCGCGGAAAGAGGCCAGCGGAAGAACATGTAAAGTGCCAGCATTGCTTTATCTTCAGGTATTTTAGTTATTTACATAATTGAAATAATATTAATTTTATTCAAATATGCAGACACCTAGCCATGGTACGCCTGATGATTCCCTCTTTGAGGAAGAGCTTTCTAAATCCCTATCTCCAGTGTTCTTGTTGCAAAAAAAGGCATGAGATGCAAGGTCGGAATTTAATACTTTGACAGACGCACCTCAAACACCTGAAACAGAAGAGAGGATACAACATCTTATGAGGCAGCTAGAAAGATAGCAGGTAATAATAAAAATTCAAAAGGATATTTTTTTTGTTCTGCATGAGATGAATTGTGATAGTTTGATTTTTAATTTTTACATTGAATAAACTAACAAAAAGTTCTTTTGTATGTACCGTTTTCTGGCATTTGCTGAACCCGGTGTTGGTGGTAGTGGGACACAAGGGCAAGAGATTGCCCAACAACCCTCTCGTACACCTTCTACTCCTTTAGGTGCTAGCCAAGAAGCACACCCTACCCAAGCAGACACCTAGCCAACCACTGAACGTGTTGGCAATGATGAGGCTGATATGGCCAACTACATTATTGCGTTTCCTGGAGCTACACGTGTCAGCTCCACAGGGACCATTAATGGCACGTTGTTGGTGAGCGATGAGGGTGTCCCTATAAAGCATGTACAACTCCCAGGTAAATTTTAATATTTTAACTATTTCATGTACTTTATCTAAAACATATTTATCATGATTTTTATTTTTAAATTAATGATAATATCTTCTTTTTCTTTTGGTTTTATTCTGTGTAGGAAGCAATGAGTTCTACAGGATTCTGGAGAGCCATGCGTTGGTAATTTTTGGCCCAACCATACGTACAGGGTGGAATTCCCAGAATTCCAACCTGAAAAAAGAGCTTCTAGATTATCTAGAAGCCCTTTTTGGGGTCGGCACATTTGACAGAAAAGCGGTGGCTCAGGTAGCCGGCAAATATTTGAAATATACCAGGGACACCTATAGGACGCAATTGCAATTTAACCCTAGATATGAGTGTCCTCTCACA
Source organism: Pinus albicaulis (assembly GCA_034641835.2). Lineage (NCBI taxonomy): Eukaryota > Viridiplantae > Streptophyta > Pinopsida > Pinales > Pinaceae > Pinus > Pinus albicaulis. The sequence goes on along the minus strand of CM076577.1, from coordinate 900,987,230 downwards.
GTTCCAGAGAGTGAGTGGAGAGCACTCATCCATGACGGAAAAGAGAAAAGGGCAAAGAAAGAAGGAAAAATGCCAATTGGACCCGCAAGGTAAATTACAACTTTAATTCAATAGCTTTAATTTTCTCTATGTCTAAAATAAAAGTGTGCTACGTCATATCTGACTTCAATATTTTGATGCTAGGTTGCCTGACACCTCAAAGGAAACCAAAGATAGGATTGAGAAAAAGGGCCATCACAAGCTCGGCCAGGGTGGCTACTTGAAATTAGCTGCAAGAATTGTAATTAAGTAGTTAAACATCTTATAATTAATTGTATCGCCTTCCAACGTTTTTGTAATCCTATCAGATATGATTAAAAATACACAATCATATGTAATGTAGGGTGATGACTTCGGAACAGAAACTACAGAGGAAGATAAAAATATTGCTTTCCGTTTTGGCTATCAAGCTGTAGTTGAACGTCGCAGAACATTAACCTTTCAATATTTTTGTTTTTGTCCCTACTTCTCATGATAGCTGATAACTTCCCTAGATAACCTCCTTAGAGGCACCAAAAATATCTCTGGCACACCCACTATGTGTCACTGCGGATGAATTGGGATCTCCCTCATGGGAGGAGGTGGCACACCCATGCTCAATCCTTCGAGGTTCCTAGAAACCTCGTGCAAACTTAGTGTGTCATCTCCCTCTTTGACAGCTATCGTAGCCTCTGCTGTTGCTTTAGCCCCGGGTAGTTGCATTCATCGTCATGCATAGCGAGGGGCTCCAGTAGGTTGTACCAGTGTCACATCTGTGTCAAGAAAATCACTTCATGTCAAAACTCTTTTTCACCCATTAAAAGAAAATTGCATAAAAATTCAAAATACCCAAAAATACTTGTGCAGTTGATTTCTCATATTACCTATTGGCCCCCATTGAGTTCCAGGTGGCAATCTCAGCTCTAGATCTCCTGTGAGGTTCATCCCAACATAGGGATAATCCTCAATCATTAGGATCTAGCCGTTAAGCCAATCAAAGAATTCATCATCAAAGAAATGTCAGAGTGGACCCTCTCTAGTCCAAGGCATCAAGGCGGACCATCGACCCTATTTAGGCTCCCTTGGTCCAACAACATCCATGATCATTCGAGGCCTTATAGTAGACACTCTCTCTAATATAAATGAGACAATCAACATGCCATACCCAAACTCTCTTTGGGCCCGAGTCTTGTAGGATGTCAACTCTTCTCGAATATGGTGGACAACACCTTCACACCAGTCGAATATCTGTGGTTGTAAACAATCCAGTGCTAGTAATAATTGGGCCTTGGTGGCCACATGCTGAATCTTGGTTCCTACCAAGCATATTATCATACATAGAAATGAAATCATAGGTCTAGAGGTTATTGTTTGGTCTCAATCTAGTCTCCTAAACTGAGCTCATTTAATTGTCAACCAGGGTTAGTAAACTGCTGAAGTGAAGTGCACCATATGTGCCTAAGTAACCTTTTTCCTACTTCGTTGTGTTTAGTGTTTTCTGATGTTTTTGGTTTTATGGTTTTATTTTGAAAAGGAAAAGAATTAAGTGCAAAATGAAGGGAAACTATTGGTCAAAACAGAGTGAAGCCTAAACTATGATGGTAAATAAATGCAAATGTTGAAACAAAACAGAGTCTAACTATGACTAGCAACCAACAAATACAAAGCTTGATAATGACTCTATTGTAAACTCACAACATGAAATTGAAATGAACCTGAGAAATGAACAAGCTAAGTGGAAATGAAGTTTTCTCCTAAATCACTAATCAAACAGACAACTTACAATGTACAACATCTCATCCATGAATAAATATTTGTTGGAAAATATGTGGAAAAGAATATTTGTAACAAGGTAAAGTTTCTACTCTAAACTAGTTTCTACTTTCTGTTTTGCAACTCAATTTAACACTACTAAACCTATCTCAAAAGTTATAGATTTCCTTTCAAAAATAGTCTTTGAGAAAGAGGCTTGTTTGTGAAATGATAAAGAAGCTGCAAAATACTCCAGACCTTATAATAATACTATCTTTTGTCCAGATAATTGTGTATGAGTATGAATTTTGAACAAAAGAAGTTTTATAAATAATTAAGCCCGTGAGATTGAATTTATCAACTAAGACAAAGTAAACTAAAATGGACAACAGCTAAACTTGAAGTGTTAAAGTAATGAGTTAAAACTAAACTAAGATGCTATTAATCTACAATGAACAGTATTAAACTAAAGAGCCATTATCATACTTGAAAAGAAAAGACAAATCTAAACCACATGCATTCTACCTCCGGAGTATTCTATTGAAATTGACATGCCATTAATCTATGAAATTACAAAGTTTGAAATGAAAACACAATTAAAATCCTAAAATACCACAGTTAATTCCCATTCATCATTACAGATATTTTGGAAGAATTCATTAGAATGAGACTAAACTGTAGAATTCAATACAAATGAACATAAAAACGCAGAATTCAGAAAATTAACTAAGCTAAGAATGACACGAGAGTTACTTATCTAAATTAAAAAGAACAGAGCTGCACAGGAGGTAGGGGCCCTCCACCACCTGGTAGCACGTAATATAACTCAAAATCGACTCAGCTCATGCAGCAGAATGATGCTTTTTCATTAAAGGAGAAAAATACTGTAAAACAGAGTATTCACGGTTGGCAGCAAAAGCCAAAATCTAACTAAGATCTAACCAGCGTTGCTTGGTCTCCCAAGTCATATTTATAATGAAATTACATAACAGAACTTGAGATAATGCAGGGATTACTGTCTTTCCCATTCCTATTCGAATTAAAACTCTTATTGAAGGCTGCGTACTTTTGCTGGAGACAGTTGTAGAGTCTGTGTCCCGGTAGAACTCTACCTCTTGATTTTGGTTTCCACGTGCATAACCACATGTAGGATTGTGCTCAGACTTTGTAGGGAGCAAGGAATGATGTGGATGAAGTCTGGAATTTTCCCATATGCGCCTTTCTTTGAGACGACACCTGTAACCCACTCAAACTGTAAAACAGCTGCGGAATTCGGGATCAGCTACGGAATGCGCAGTCAGCTACGGAATGCCTGTATTCTGTAGCTATTTTGTAGAAAATTGTTAAAATAGCAAAAATCATGAAAATACAATATGTTAATCAATTTCATGTAACCTTTAAGCAATCCTAATCATTCTTCATTGATTTTAGGCTTATGAAGTGATAAAATAATGATGAAATGAAGTGAAGGTTTGTAAAAGAGAAGGCAATTCTAAGGCTCAACAGTTATCTGTGCTATAGGTATCCGGTTACTCATCGGCATAGTGATGTTAATATAGTAAGCTTGGATTAGTCCCATGGTGGTTCGGGGATCAGCTCTAGATCTTGTCATATTGGGCCTTGGACCTCTACATGAGAGGCCAATCATAAAGTATACATATTAATTTTATAACAAGAGCTCATGATACCCGATTCAGAATTGATGATGATGTTCATCCCACCGTTGGATAATCCAGCTCAGCAGGTCCTCCTTCCCTTTCATCATCTTAAGTCTAGCATATTTTAGCAATCTGCACCTCTGGAGAACTAATAAACATGCAGGTTTGGTAACCATTTCCCGTTACTCTCTCTCGTTCTCTCATTCATGCCAGATAATCATGGTAATAGATTGGTGCATGCAAAAATCAAGTTTTTCATGGATCACTTATTGGATAAATCATTGTATACTGAGGGAAGCAAAGTTTTAAATTTGTTTAGCTAGCTAACATGGACCTCTGTGCCAATCATATCATACTAACACATTGTCCCTTAATGGGTTGTGCATTTAGCGTGACCCTACCTCTGGGCATTCGCATTACCCACCCAAAATTTCTAGGGCTTGCCCAAAACTCATTTTTTGACCAGTAAAAACCTTGAAAACACCAATGAAATGATAGATGAAGGCCTAAGCTCTTACCTGGAACAAACATAATCGAAAATGGTTGCCTGAATAGTCCACAATTAGCAGTAGAAGTTTCATCCTTTTTCACACTCCAGAGCTCTTTCACCGAACACAAACAGTGAAAATGAAGGTCTCTATCCTTCTTATAGACATTCTGGAGGCATGACTCACTTAGCTAGTTATTGAAATTGGTAAATTGCCACTATTTTTTATGCAACTGTTTTTTTATTGATGTTACCGATGCTCTGATAAATTTTTAGTATTTCTATGCAAATTTGACCACGCATGACCCAGAACGAGCCTTCTTTTTAGGGACTTTTCTAGCTCGTAAACTGAAAAAACCTCGAGTTTCCTTCTTCGATCTCGCTAAACTACCACGATGAAGATATTGATCAATTATTTTCCATCTTTTTCTACCTCTTTAAAAATTTAAAAAGACACGGAGTTTTTCTTCTTTGGACTCTTTAAACTTCATGAAGAATATTGAGTTTACTCTGTCTCCTCGTACACATAAAAAAATGAGGTATATGTCCATTGAACATAGGTTTATCACTTTATCCAGACTCAATGGAATATCTTACGGAAAAGGAACTGTGTTAGGCATACTATTGCCCCTTTGCCGCACCCTGTCATCAACAATGACAAAGTTACCCCCTTGGAGTTGTCTTTTACGATGTTTTTCAAACTCCCTAAACATTAAAAGATCACCGAGTTTACCCTTATGGACTCATAAAACGTAATCAGATGGGGAAAAATTTGGACAAAGTAGAGACTCACTCTTTTATACTTTGAAAGATAATTTGGAAGCAACACCTTGAACATGGTGTTCCTTAGAAAAATATCTCACATTTAGCTTCTCGATTTTTTCTTCTTCTGACTCTTTAAAACTTCATGAAGAATATTGAGTTTATTCTGTCTCGTTGTACTCATAAAAAAATGAGGTATACATCCATTGAACATAGGTTTATTTATTTAACTAGACTCAATGGAATATCTTACGGAAAAGGAACTGTGTCAGGCATACTATTACCCTTTTGTCGCACCTGGTCATAAACCATGACAAAGTTACCCCCTTGGAGTTGTCTTTTACGATGTTTTTCAGACTCCCTAAACATGAAAAGATCACCGAGTTTACCCTTCTAGACTCGTAAAACCTAATTAGATGGGGAAAATTTTGGACAAAGTAGAGACTCACTCTTTTATACTTTGAAAGATAATTTGTAAGCAACACCTTTAACATGGCATTCATTAGAAAACTCTCTCACATTTAGCTTCTTGCCGAACCCTACCATTCTATAAGTTTAGCCTTCATATGCTGATGTTCCTGCATTGGTGAAACCTAACACTCTTTGGTGTTCATGATTCTAAGCTGCCTAGTACCCTGTTTGTTGTGGCTCCTATTGTTCAAGAGATCGCACTATCTACTACTTCTTGTATCAACCAAGCCATCATATGGCAAAAATTATTTTCTTGCCATCAGTTTGTACCATTGATCTTGAATATATTTTAAAAAAAATCATCTTTATCCCGTTTCGTGTCAACTGATGTAGGGCGCCTAATTTCCTACCTTTCGACAGATATCTTCCTATCGACTTCAAAATATTATCGAGGAAGTTGATCCAGAAACATATTAGGACCCTAGGACTTCCAGACCTAATTGGTAGTTTACCTTGTGTTTTATTGGGGTTTTTCATCATTTGCCCCTAGTCGAATGTTTATATGAGTGTTCAACATTAACACCATTTATTCACACTCGTTAGATTGTACTATGCATCTTGGATACCATAATACTTATCGGTGTCCATCCTCGTGTCTGTTAAAAATTTTCATCATTTATTGGTAATCAAACGATTTCTCACATGTTTGATTACAACTCCTTTATTCACATGTGCCGAAATATGTAGTTTGGAGAAGCAACGATCAAGACCTTGGGTTGAGGCTTACATCCTTCAACTTTGTTTCCTCTCCCAAGCTGCGTATCTTATTTTCAGAGACAACTTATCAAATTGATCCTGTCATGACACAAGCTTCCACATTGTTCTTATCGGTGGACATACTAGTCATATATCTTCTTGGAGAAATCATTTTGATACAACTACTGAGCATGGTAATGCCCGACTCAGGACAAATATTTATATTTTTGACATATGTTTTTTGTTTTAGGCTTTCCTCATTCCTCCAACTCTTCTCACTCTACTACACATTTATAAAATATTTTGACCATCCTCTTCATCTCTAACCTCGCAATTTAGGGGGGCATCCGTTACACCAAAAATGACCTCCTCATCAACTCAAAGGAGAAGGACACATGGAAGAAGAAATTGACATAGACAAACACCTATTTTGCCAAGGTAACGCACCCCAAAGACTGCTAGGTTGAGTTATAATGCTTACCTACCTATTGAAGGGAGCATTAGGGCCTAGGTTAATGCAATTTCTTGCCTAACGGGAAGCGTTACTCATGTTTCATGAAAAAAAGGGACAAATTCCGCAGTAATTGACTGACATTTCCAGATTTTTCAAGGAGTCGGCCCAAAAAGCAGGAAACCTGCGCTGCAGGTCTCTGTTTGGAAATTTATAAACCTAAATAAGCATCGAAAGAGGGAAAAAGTTAGAAAACCATGGAAGCATCATGGTTTTTTCCCTATTGAAACTAATGGAGAAGAATGGAAAGATTGATCCTCCCATAGTCTTATAAATTGGAGGCTAGGGATCATTGTCAAAGGTTGAAAGGTTGATCATGTGAGGATCAAAATTTTGTTGTTAGTGTTAGGTTTCATGGTTGGATTGGTTCATTGAGAACTAATGGCCTAAGCATTGTCACACTTGGATATTGAGGAGATAGAGCCTGGAGTAGGAGGATTGAGGGAAGCTTGACCAAACTGATGGTTGTAATCTTCCTTATTTGAATAATATAACTGCTTCTATTTTGTCCACTTCGTGTATTATTGATGCATCTATTTATTTGTTTGTTTAATATAGATGTTATAAGTGGCTTATACTTACATGATTTATTGTTTGATTATATACTTGTTTGACTGTTTGTTATGATAATACTGTGAAGATTACACTAGTTCATTGTTTGTTTGTAGGATTCACACTTGGAGCCGGTGAGGAGAACTTTTGCCACACCGCATTGTGCTCTCCAACAAATCTTCCTTATACAACAAGGTAATCCTTCTCTACTTCAATTTTTCAATCAAGCATTAGTATTAACATGCATGTATTATCTTTGTGAATGTTGCAGTTAATCTGACTATCTGCCTTAGGTCCGGAGAAGGCCCGAGAGGGATCTTACTCCAGTTACCACCTGTGCATTTTACCCCTAAGCAATCAAATTTCCCTCAAAATGATCCCTATCCCGAAAACATAACCATTTTTTGGCTTAAGGGGTCCTCACCCAGGTTTAGAGTATTTGCGCAACCAACAAAACCCTCTAATTACTGGCCCTTTAGGAAGTGACTTGCTTGCACAGACCAAAGTCTCACCTGAAGGAGTATCGGGGCGTGTTGGAACCAGGTTTATGCACCCTGAGGGGACTTTTGATGTGGTAGATCTACTCAAACTTGCTGTAGATAATATAACAAATTTGCGCACACAAAGTCAATGGTAACAAATCTAATCCTTCTGAAGATTATCACAGACTACTTGAGATAAGTTCATACACCATAGTTAATTGTACTTCATTCAGATCTACTTATCTAACATAGACTAATACTTGCACATACATGCAATTAACCATTTACATAAGTAAATACGAAAAAAAAGAACGAGTCCAAATCTACAACAGATAACAGATAATCTAAGACAATAAATCACATAAGAATATGAGTTTGCCAAAAATTCCTTCTTTATTAAGAGATTTTCAATTTAGTACAATCTATCTTTCTACGCACACAACAGAAGAGTCCACACACAGCTCAGGACTTAGGTCTCCGCGCACACAGCCAACAGGAGCCTTTCTACCCAAACTAAAACCTAGACTAACAAAGATGCATAATAAAACTGATCCAAGATTTCATTGATTCCTATCTCTCCTTCCTCACTCGACTCTTACATATTTATATTATAAAAAACACACACATACCATGGTATCAAACCATGTTTTGAGACTCATGGTTTTTCCCTTTAACCCATTAAAATAATTAACGAACTTTCACCTGAAACAAATACCCATTGACCATCTGCGCACAATGTGTACAACAAAACTTAAACAAATTATCCCAAAAAAGGTACCCCAGGGGGCCGTGCTCCAAAAATGACAAAGCTCTTCTCATTCCCATTTAAATTTATTGATTCATAAAAAAATATATGTCCTTATTACATCAAGAATCCATCGAGACCTTTCTTATAAACATTTGTGCAGACCACAAAGCCCTTCTCTAGATATGCTATTCTTGAAATAGGTGCACATGTGAGTATTTTATTCATCTACTAAAAAATGATTGCATATTCTACCATCCACTGAAATTTGACTCCTTTATTTTGCATGGTATTAATTGGATGCCTAATAATTGGAAAACTCCACATGAAATGTTGGTAATATCCAACTAATACTAAGAAGTATATGACCTCCATGACAATCTAGGGAGTGGGCCACTCCATTATGGCCTTATTCTTTTTAGGATCCACAACGATTACTTATTTTGATATAACAAGCCCCAAGAAGTAAACTTGGTTTTGGAAGAATTCACATTTGTTGATTTTCACATATAACTTATGTTGTCTTAGTTATTGTAGCACTACTCTTATGTGTTCTTCATTCTCTCTTCAAGTTTTCGAATACACTAGGATGCCATCCACAAAGAACAATTTTTCTTTTTCCAAATACAGTTTGAGGAAATTGTTCATGAATCACATGAATGTGATTGGTGCATTCACAGGCCCAAATGGCACCACTACAAACTCATAGTGGCTATATCTTGTCCTAAAGGTAGTTTTGTGGATGTATTCATCTTTAATCCAAACATGACGGTATCCAAAACTCAAATCTATTTTAGAAAACATCACAACCTGTCTCAGTTAGTCAAATAAATCATTTATTATGGGCAACATGTAATTTTTCTTAATTGTAGCTTTATTTAGTTGTTGGTAGTCGATACATAGTTGCATCATTCCATCCTTCTTATTGAAAAGTAATGATGGGGCTCCCTAGGGTGATACACTGGTCAAATTTATCCTTTATCTAGCATCTCTTTCAGCTACATCCTCAATTCCATGATTTAAAGTTTACTCATGTAGTATTGAGCCTTTTATATTAGTATTGTTCTAGGAATCAATTCAATTGAAAATTCGATGTCCCTCCTAGGGGATAGTCCTAATATTTCTTCTAGAAATACAACATTGAATCAATTTAACCACTTTCACATTCGGTGATTCTCCAATCCAAACTTGCTTCTTTCTAATTCGCTCTTCACATGGATTGCATACAACAGATAACCTTTCCTACTACTCTGTTGTACTTGTAGCACATTTATTTTCTTGAGCGAGATTAGTTTCTTTATCCCCTACATCATTATCTTTTTGCTAGTGTCACTAAGTCACTCCAACAGTTTTCTATAGCAATGAAACTTTTTTTTTTGGGCTACTAACTAGTATATGTTCATTAAAACATCATATGATCCCAATGGTAGCAAGTTTAGAGAAATTGAAGTGGACATGACAACCATTTCCAAAAGGCACAACTCTTCCATTTCTGTCACTTGTCTTTTGGTCCTTGTGGCTAGCTGAACTAGCCATGATTTTTCATGATTTTTATTTTTCAAAATACCTTTCTCTACAAACTTTGGGCTGATATAACTAAAAATAGAGCCTAGGTTAACTAGAATTGAATTAGGTTGGTTAATGACCATACCTTCCATCTCAATAACTAAAGCTTGATGGCATTTCTTCCTATTGTCCAATGCAATATAAATTCATGGCATACTTTGAGCCACATCATTAATTTTTTGTTTCCTTTTGTACATTATACATATTTTCATCATTCTACTATTTCTAAGGATAGCTCCTCTGCAGATGGTTTTATCCACACGTCCACCACTACACAGGCCCCTTCCTAAACCCCTTAGTCTCTTCTCTTGTTGATTAATAGAGACAATTTTTGTTAGTAGTAGTATATTTTTTCTGGGGCTCATCCTGGGTAGATGTGGTGAGCTTCACACTCCTCCCTCCTTGCTTATATCCAGAGGATTTGTGCCCTTTTCTCTTTAATTTTTGCTTATCCTTCATCTTCCAATCTATTCATATATTAGTCTTGTGTTTGGACTGTTCATAGAAATATTTGGACTTCTGGATGGTGTCCTCTATTGTAAATGGCTCATCAAATTCAATCCTATCTCAATATACTTGTGGTAACACACTAAGGTACCTTTGAATTTTTACCTTTCATCTTTGATATATGGTACATACCTCAACAAATCCAAAAATATGTTAGTGCACTCATCAAATGTTAGTCATCCCAACTTGAGCTCGTTAAATTCCTTGACCTTTTTTCCACAATATATTTTAGACAAGTAATTATATTGCAAGTATTTCTCAAATCTTCTCTAAGATAATTGTTACTCTATAATTTCCTTCACATTCCTCAATTATTTACACCAAATAATAAATTTTCCTTTCAATATGAAAATGGCTACTCGATCCTTCATGTTCTCAGAGTAGACATGAACCCTAAATTATTTTTTCATCCCCAATATCCAAGCCTATGCCTCTTTAGACTTATTTATCTCCCCATCAAAGGTGGGGGGTTTGATTTATTGAACTCTTCTAGCATTGAACTATTCTTACTTCTCTTTTGATGTTGGTCTCTCTTAACTGCAATATATGATGATTGATTAGGGATACTTGACTCTCTTTATGGAGCCTTCAATGGAATTTCTCCTCTCACTTTGTCTTCATATGTTTTTCTATGTCTTTTCCTTGACTTGGTGCTTTCTACCCTATTTCCATCAATTTTTTTCTTTTGGACCTCTGATGGACTAAGTTTGGACTTGTACTTATCTAGATAGATGGCATCGAGCTCCTATTGTTTCTACCTTTGCAGGTTTGATATGATCTGAAATATCATGAAATTTACCTATGTTTGTCTTTATTATGCTATAACAATATTTTCCTTCTATGCTTTACAACTATTCAATTATCTCAAAAAATTTGAAGGGCTTCCATCCAATCAGGAGGGTACCCCTCTCCCATTTTTCCAATGAAGTATTCTTCTTGACAATTTTTGGATATATAATTTCTATACTACACCATTATGTTGTTCATCTCTAGGTTTTCCTTATGTTCCTTGGTGTCTTCTTATGTGTTCTTACATAAACATAATTGTTAGTTGAATAAAAAAAGAGATAGATATATTTAACCATAATTTTTGCATGTTTGAAATAAACATGTTGATGTGAAACCAAAGGAAACATGAAAACTTATGTTAGTATGTAGGTTAAAAGATAAAAAACTTATCAATAATCTGTTAAGTAAAAAATTATATCTACTGTAACTTAAAATAAACACACATTTATATACACCAATGAAACTAGTACATTAAATGTTTACCCTGTGTGTAAGTGTTTATGATCATCTTCAGGTCTAGCTTTAAACCTTAGCTCTGATACCACTTTGTAAAAATCTCTCCCACCCCATTTGGTTACTCTTTGGATGTGGAAGGTGTTACTTTAAAATTAACCCAATCTCCAAGGTCTATTATTAAGGTGAGGTTATAAAAATCATATTTTTCTAGATTCACTGAAACTCAAATCTCTTACCACCATCACGTTCATCTTGTTGAGAGTTTTCCAGTGATATAAATTTCATCTCAATATGACTCTTGGATTGCAAATTATTCTCGTTTGAAGTTTTTCTCGTTAAACCTTTTCACTTCAATAAGGCACTACTGCATGACACCCCCTTATGACCCACGTCATTATTTCCATGTCACCCATTTTCCAACAGAGTGCTTACCACCCCATCTCACACTAGCGATACCCATAGGGCCTACCTCAACATGCATTTCCACAACCCTTCCTTATTTCTAGGCTAAGGGAAAAAATTGGTTTCTAAAAAAATCATAATGGCACAACCCTAAGTTCTCTAGGTATCCCAGATACAATTCCAAGCAGTCCCCACCCAAAATGCACTCCATTATTTTTCAAAATCTAGATTCATTTAAATATGGGATTTTAACATTAATCCTCTAAGAAGGCCCAACACTATTTACAGTCCATTCTTTTTCAAACTTTGGATTCAATTACATCCCAACCCCATGCATTAATTCTCTAAGAATCCCCCACTCCAGAACCACTCCATTCCTTTTAATAAGGGCTCTAACAAAGTTCCTCAAGGAAAAAATATTTCAAAGAATACCAGATTCTAGGGACAAGAACCCATATCCTGAAACTTAACTTTCAAAAGTGTTTCACCATGAGCATGATATATATTAATGGAACCATCAAGCTTTAACTACAATATATCCTAACCATAAAAAAGAGAAATAGCACCAAGTGATATATTTAATGAAAACACTACATACCATGCTTCCTTAGTAAATCTCAAGATATCATAAAATGTGCATGTGTGCATAATCATAGACTACTCACACCAATTTTAAAATTAGAGACCCACAACTCTAGTAGAGTCTTCATTTAACTCAAAGCCCAGGATTCACCAAATTCATATGTGAAATAACCTACATTTTTAAGTAAAGAAATGAGCCATCAAGATCATAAGCATGTCAAAAAATAGAACACATGTAGTAATATTTAGCTATGTAACGTCATGGAACGAGTCACATACACACATAAAATTATTCTAATTCAAGAAAAACTCATCACATTCACATAATGATGGTATTCCAATTTAGCTATAAGAACATGTAAAAAAACTTGTGAACTGAGGACATGAAGCAAATATAAATGACCATTCAAGAGTAATGTTGATATATAAATTAGCCAATAATATACCAGTCAAGTTAATCATTCACATTCAAATATATATATTGGTCATTACACTTATCTAAATGGCTAGATATGGCTAGGAACTGAAGGAGGGAATTTCGACGCTCCTCCCAACCATAGGGAAACTGCATCACAATATTTCTTGTAGTTGTCAAGCCCCAAGTTGAATCCATAGTATGAAGGAAATATTGCTGAAATAATCATACAAAGGTTCTTTTTGGGTATTGCCCAATTCCAAGAGTATGAATCTATAATATAGGTGGTTTATTAATTGTGTTTTTAAGGTAAGCACTACAGGAAAACAAGTAGCCCACTATCCAAGTGCTTTATCAAATTTCTTAGCAAGCACTAAGTGGTTTATCATAGTTCCTTAGAAAGAACATAGTGGTTTATCAACTCTTTTCAGCAAGCACCATAGTGACCTTACTACCCTTCCTATTGGTTTATCAACCTTACAATAAACAACCAAGTGGTTTATCATCCCTTTTAGCAAGAACCAGTGGTTTATCAAGTTTTCCAACAAGCACTTAATGGTTTATCATCTTAAATGGAAAGCATTCATGATTCAATCATCCATTAGGCCTCCCACTGCTCATTCAAGCTTGGATACCACAGTAAAACAATATTCTTCCCCATTACAAGGGAAACTACACTCAAAATATTTTGAGTAAGAATCTCAGTCATAACTCCTACTTGCTCCTACACTCATTCTTGTCTCCTCCCTTCACCGAAGTTCTCCCTATATCTCGAGTTTGATTGTGTTCCCTCATTTTCCTTCAGGCTCCTCATCTACTATGAGACCACCCAAATTATATTCATTGATGTCACAGAGATAGGAAAAACATGCACATTTCTTCTGCCCAATCATTCAGTTCTAGATATTAGTTGTTGGAGCATTATATTATGCCAAAAAACACTAGTCTCCTCTAGTTTCATCTCTCCCTCAAACCATGGATCAATGTGTCCCTCTTCCCAGGCCAACCAATTAAAAAAAAAACATATTTAATTTATTTCAATATTACACAGAATTTCTCAACCAGTCATGATTCCCATGCTAGAATTATATAGTCACCATTTAATATTTACAAAAAAATAGGAATATGTAAGGGGTGTTACAATACCAAGGACGGTGTTACTTTAAGGGGGCAAGGTTTGTGACAAACCTCTCATATAGCCCAATTTTTTAATTCAAAAATGTGATTGTCATTCCAACGTCAAAATCATAGATATGATTGGTTGATATAATGTGTTTTAAATATTTAAATTCCATCCTTCTGATTGTTAATTGAAGGAGAAGAAAACCTTTTTGAACCCCAATGTCTGATGGATTTTTCTTCCTTGGAAAACCATGAACCCAAACCTAAACATAAATGTTGAATCTAGTGAGCTGTGATTTATAGAATTTTTCAAGCCACTTATTATATTCAATTTATGAGATGTTATTGGAGGAAAACCACTTACTAAGAATTAATTTATGAGAAGTGATTGGAGGTAAGGCATTTACTAATATTCAAGATATGTGATGCGACTGGAGGTGAGCCACATACTGAAAATCAATTTATGAGATGTGATTGGAGGTGGTGGAGGAGAAAGTGGTGCCCTTTCCACTAACTCATTGAGGAGATAGTCCTGCATCCTCTAAAATGCATGAAATAATGACGAGAAAAATTGTATTAAGGCATAAATGAAGAGAATAGGGGGGTCTCTCGCTAGTTGGTCCCTAGGCTCTTGAGCTCTCTCTTGCTGATGTAGATCACTTGAGTTCTCTCTTGGTTAGATTTTATTTCCCTTTTGAGTGTGATAAGATGATTTATGCAGTATGTGGGAGTTTTTGGGCATTGGAAGTAGAAATAGAGTGGTTTCTAGGATGGAATACAAAGAAGTGTGCATGAGTCAAAACCTTGTGAATTTTGGGTGAATACCCTATGAACTGTACATGAGGACACTAGATGGTGTTGTCTAAGCCTGTGTATTAATGGGAGGCTTAGCGAAAGAATGAATAACTATGGTACTTATTTTATAGTTGATAAACCACCTATACAATGGGTTCCAACTCTTGAGACTGCAAAATACTTGATTTGAACCTTGGGTGAAATCCTTATGAATTTTGGGTGAATTCCTTGTGAATTGTGTCAAGCCATTGGAATATGTTTTCTAAGCTTGTTTGGATAAGTGGTAGGAATAGAGGAAGATTTATTCACTATGGTTCTTGTTGTATAATTGATAAACCACTTGTACAACAAATTCAGGGTCACTTTGGTGCTTGCTGAGTAGCTACTAAAACACCTAAACATTGGACATTAGATCTATTTGGTGCTTACTATGAAAATATAATTGAGAAGCCACTTGGATAGTGGATTCCAACTCTTGAAACTAAAAAATACCCAATTTAAACCTGAGGTGAGTTCCAGTGAATGAAACCAAAAGAAATCGTGGGTCATTGTGGTACTTATATCTAGGGATAACTAATAAAGCACCCTAGTGCTTACTATATTTATAGAAGATAAACCACCTTGATGCTTTTTGTTAGAGGGAATTTGATAAATCACATATATAGTGGATTCCAACTATTGATACTAAACAATATTCCATCTGAACCCTAGGTGAATCCCTGTGAATAAACTCATAAGAAAGAGTGGGTCAATGTGGTTCTTACTACTAGGAAATAGTCAATAAACCGCCTTGGTCCTTGTTTTAGGTGCAAATAATAAACCACCTCAGTGATTTTTGTTAAAGATAATTTGGAAAACTACCTGGATAATGGGTTCGATATTTTGAGTGTTTTACCAAGCCTTTGATGTGAATTCCATGAGCAAGAATTTCCTCAAACATTGGATCTATCTCGGGGGTGGTCAACTGCAAGAAATTTGTTTTGTTGCTGGCCTATGGTTGGCTGGAGAGCGTAAATCACTCCTTTATTTTACATCTAGTTTAAGACATAAATATAAGTTTATTACTTTTACATTTGAATCATGAACCATGATGTTCAATGTTATGCTTATGTCTAGTGTGAGATCATGTGTATTTAGGAATTTTCTTGGATGCATGGATTGTGCTTTTCAACATTATGCTCATAATTGATATGAGAAATTTTTTTATGCTTTCTTTTTTGACAAAAATGACTTTGAGCTATAGTAGATCAACTTGTTTATAGGATTAGAAATGTTTGATATATGGACAAAAACATTTCTTATATAGTTATGAGAAATTGTGTGCTTATGCCTAGTTAATTGATAATCATAACTCTTTGAAAATTTTTAACCAAATTTCAAGTTGTACAAGCGAAATGACAATATTTTATTAAATTTTTAATTAAATTAATTAAATGACTAGAGTTTTGAAATAACATGTTTTCTATGTAAAATTTGATAATTCTATGCATGAAATTACAGTACCAGAGGAAATGACACAAATGAACGTAGTACCAGGGGAAGTAAAGAATACTGGCTTGGGGAATGTAGTATTATGGGAAGTAAAGAATATTGGCCCCAGGAATGTAGTATCATGGGAAGTAAATAATACTGGCCTGAGGGCTGTAGTATCAGGCTAGTACATAATACCATGTTAGAGGGAATGTAGTAATAGGAACCACGATAACAAGGAGACTAAATGGTAAAATTACGTGTTGGTACTGATATGATGTGTGTGACACATGGAGTCCCATGTGACAGTGGCATGGAACCACATGAGTGCCACATAGATTCCCCTTGATGACATGGCATCTTTAATGGACTAAATTTCTAAGGGGAATATAATTCTTCTCTGTTCTCTGATTGAGGTAAATTTTATATCTCTAGAAAACTCTAGATGAGCTAAACAAAATTGTGGCATTAGTTTTAGGATTCAAATAACTCGAAGAAAAAAATTTATTGTAACCCCATATTCATAAAACTCCTTGGATATCAGGTCAAAGGGGTAACACTCCCACAACCTACGGTGGCATAAGGGGGTGGGAGGTGTTACATAATATACATAACATGAAATCAACATCAAATTATATTCACATATGGAGAATATCTGACACACTTTAGTAATAACTCTTGAATGTGTCTCGACACAGCATAAAATAGTGAAAATTACAACTATAACCCTATTTTCCACTCCATTATAGTGAGAGAAACCCAAGTTCAACTTACCTCAGTTTTTGGCTAGAATGCTTCCCCTTTTCAACTTTTCTTTTACTTATGTGAGATTTATCCCATGTTAAAAGGGTCAAATTACACAATTGAGAAATTTGTCTTAATTATTTCACCAAAATATTATAATTATGAGATAATGATTATTTTATAATTGATATAATTGAGAAAAGGCTCATAATTGTTAAAGTGTTTGTATAATTTGTCATTCCCAAGGAGATCAAATTGACCCACTTATGTATGAGTTGGCTAGGGTTCCATTATTGTAGAAGTTTACTAAATACTCAAGCCTGTAGGTGATTAGATACATTCTACCAAAGGATAGAATAAAATTAATATAATATCACTAAGAGGAAAGGGAGAGGGGTGAGTGAGAATTATATTGAGAAGCTACTACCTTGATTCAAATATTGAGAGGCTGTGATGTAATCAGCTCCAAAAATAGAAGAGAAGAGAGATCAATGCCTTAGAAATCAGCCACTTTGAGGGGACAACCTGCAATACATTACATAAATGAAAAATTCTTGGATGATACAAATGACCAAAACCTCCTTGTATATATAGGAGTCCATGGGGCCACAATATAATCCTAGCCGACCTAACAATAATAATGTAAGGGCACAATAATAACAATATTGGGGTTACAGGGGTACAACAATAACAATAAGGGGGCTACACTAATAACAATAAGGGACTAAACTAGTAATATAGCGACCGAACATGCCCCTCTCCTTCAAAAAAATGTTTTCCTCAATGTTTTAGTAGCTCTGGGTGCTTCTGTAATAAATTCCCATCCTCCCATGTAGAATCTTCAGTAGGGTAAGTTCTTCCACTTGATGAGATACTCTAAAATTGATCGATTTCATAGCTGTCGAGTTCTTATTTCTGTGACCGCTTCAGGTTCCAATATGAATTTTCCTTCCTCATCAAGTTCTAGAAATATTGTTTGAACCGGAAGATTTTCACCTTTAACATTCTTTAAGCATGAAACATGGAAAACTAGATGCACTCGCGAATAAGCAGGAAGCTCCAATTTGTATGCCATAGTACCAATCTTTTGCAACACCTTGTAAGGACCATAATACTTTGGCGATAATTTATTATCCTTCTTAGCTTGCTTGAGGGACATTTGTTTGTATGGTTGTAGCCGTAAAAATACCCAGTCTCCTACATCCGCTTCTCTTCTATGATGTTGATCTTTTTTGTATTCAATTAAATTTTGTTACATTTCTGAACATCTTTAAAGAGTTGGAAGGCTGCCACAATGCTCGATGTGATCTTCCACTACTTGAACCTTATAATTTTTCTCAAGATGATGTGATGGATGGTGGATGATATCCATAAAGTGCCATAAATGGGGTCATTTTTGCTGTAGTATGGAAGGAAGTGTTATACCACCATTCGACGAGAGGTAACCACTTGACCCATTGTGTTTGTTTATCAGATACAAAACAACGAAGATATCCTTCCAAACATTTATTTACTATCTCAGTTTGACCATCAGATTGAGGATGATAAGATGAGCTATGACCTAATTGAGTACCCAAACAAGAAAATAACTCCGTCCAAAAATTTCCAGTAAAAATGGGATCTCTGTCGCTCACAATAACCCTTGGGCTTCCATGTAGCTTTTGAATTCTATCCATAAATGTAGTAGCAACTGTACTTGCTTTAAATGGATTAGATAATGCACAAAAGTGTGCATACTTGGTAAGTCTATCAACTACCACCATGATGACACTCTTTCCTTCGGACTTAGGTAAACCTGTGATAAAATCCATTGAAATCTCCTCCCAACGTTCACTTGGAATGGATAAAGGTTGTAGAAGTCTCGGGGTCTTAATTGTTTCCACTTTATTCTGCTGGAAAACCAAACATTCCGCCACAAACTTTTGAATATCAGATTTAAGGCCATCCCAAAAAAATTCTTTCTTCACCCTGTGGTAAGTTTTTCAAAATCCTGAGTGTCCTCCTAAAGGAGAAGTGTGCAATTCCAAAAGAATCTTTTGTTTTAGTTAGGAATTATTACAAAGATATAAGCGATCTTTGTACCATAAGGAATCATTTTTCCAACTAAATGTATCAGATGTACTAGGATCTTGCTGCAACTTTTGAATGAGTGTCCACACTTATTCATCCTTCTTCCATTCATCTCTTGCTTCGGTTATCCAATCTGGTTGGATAATAGAAATGGCACAAAGCAATGCTTCCACCTCTTCATTCTTTCTTGAGAGTGCATCTGCAACAACATTAAGCTTTCCTTTTTTGTAGATTATTTCAAAGTCATAACTCAACATCTTTGTGACCCATTTTTGCTGCTCTTCTGATGATAGTCTTTGTTCCAAAAAGTGTTTAAGACTATCATGATCAGTTTTTACCTTGAAGTGTCTTCCCATTAGGTAAGTCCACCATTTCTTTAGTGCATGTAGTATTGCTAACATTTCCTTCTCATAAATAGGTTTCTGTAAATACTTTCCTTTGATTGGACGACTTTCAAAAGCAATGGGTCTTCCTTCCTGCATTAAAACTGCACCAATTCCATTTCCTGAGGCATCAAATTCCACAATAAAGGTTTTTGTGAAGTCTGGTGTAGCTAAGACCGGTGCTATGCACATTGCCTCTTTAAGACGTTCAAAGGCCTTAGTTGCTTCAGGAGTCCATGAAAATGCATCTTTCTTCAATAATGTTGTTAGAGGTGCTGCTATTCTCCCATAATTCTTAACAAACTTGCGATAATACCCTGTTAACCCGAGAAATCCTCGCAACTGCTTTATGGTTGTGGGACCTTTCCATTCCTTAATGGCTTTAATTTTGTTAGGGTCTACTTTAACACCCTCGTGAGATACAATATGACCCAGATATTCCACCTCTTGTACTCCAAAGAAACATTTGGATGTTTTTTCATATAATTGTTTCTTCTGCAATAGTTTGAGCACCCTGTCAACATGTTCAACATGATCCTTCCAAGACCTGCTGTAGATTAGTATATCATCAAAAAATACTAGCACAAATTTTCTAAGGAAGGGTTTGAAAATGGAATTCATCAACCCTTGAAATCTAGAAGGTGCATTGGTAAGGCCAAAAGGCATGACCAAAAATTCATAATGACCCTCATGAGTTCGAAATGTTGTTTTTGGAATATCTTCAGTCTTCATTCTAATTTGATGATATACTGAACGAAGATCCAACTTGGTAAAATAAATTGCTCCATGTAATTCATCCAATAATTCATCAATCACAGGAATGGGAAATTTATCTTTAATAGTGAGCTTATTAAGCTCCCTATAATCCGGACACATTCGCCATGATCCATCCTTCTTGTGTACCAATACTACAGGAGCAGAGAAAGAACTTTGACTAGGTTGAATTATACCTGCCTCTAACATTTCTGCAATCATACATTCAATTTCGCTCTTTTGGAAGTAAGGATATCTATAAGGCTGGATGTTTGGAGGAACACTTCCTGGAATCAAATGAATAGCATGATCATTATCACGAATAGGTGGGAGTCCTTTGGGAGTTTCAAACACCTTGGAATGATTGTCCAAGACTTGTTGGAGATCTGCAAAAATAGATGATTTTGATGTCGGAACTTCTAGTGAGCATAATTGTGCAATTACGCCTCGTTGTTCTTTCTTTAGAAACTTTGTCATGACATTAGAGCTTATTATCCTTCCCAGCTTCCCTTCAATACCTCGTAATTCGACTTCCTTTCCTTCTGAAAAAAATTTCAAGAAAAGTTCTTGAAAATTAAAAACTACCGTCCCCAAAGATTGTAACCATTGTACTCCTAGTACAACATCAGCACCTCCCATAGGAATGGAAAGCATTGGACTAGTCAACACATATGCCCCCATGGTTAGCTTGATATTATGGCATTTTCCAGAGCAATTTATAGTTCCTCCATTTGCAACCATCACTTGACATTCTGGTGCTGGGTATAGGAAACAATTCAATTCCTTGGCAACCTTACAATGAATAAAATTATGGGTACTACTCGAATCAATCGCACTGCATACCTTTTTCTTCTTGATATGTCTTCCTTCTGTTGAGAGTTTGAGTAGTAATTCCATGCAATGCATTACATATAGTCCAAACTCATTTCTTCATTCTCTAGGGTTGGTTCTAATTGGCCCTTATCCTCTTCTTTTGAAGATTCTTGTTCATTTATTCTTCACTCTTCACAATCTATGTAAAATAATTTATTCTATTTTTGCATATGACCTTTTGATGTATTACTGTATTTTCTGTCTGATTGTATGGCTTTGCTGCACTAATAATTTTGTGGTGTCAACCTTGTAGGTTGTGGAAGTATAGGAGTAGCAAAACTTCCATCTTTATAGATGTGAGTGGTAGGCTTCCTTATCGCCAGAATTTTACATTCAATTTTCTTGCCAACCTGAATTCCTTCTCCAATGAATCAGGTTCCCAAAGGCGAAATTCATGTTGGATGTTATCCTTTAAAGTCCTTATGCAGACATCAATCTTGTGTTCTTTTGGAATATTAGTTACCCTTATATTCAATTTTAGAGGAAGTCCTCAGTATTGTCCATTTGAACCCTTTGTTTGGATTTATCCATTCAATTGGCTAAAGGGTGTTGCTCTTTGTATCCTCATAGTAATATATATACATAATAAAAATTGACCAATAGCAAATTTTTTTTAAGAACAAAGCCATACGATACCATGCAAATGGCTGTTTGTTCTAAGTATTGTTCATCATGCCTTTTGTGTGTTTTGCACATTATTGAGATCAAAATATTGCTCCATATGTGGTATCCATGTTACAGGATCCTTGCCATAAAACTTCCTCATATCCATATTTGGAATATGGTGGTTCTTCCATCCAACATTAGAGTCTATGAAATCATGATTAAAATTTATTTTGTTCTCATCATGAGTTTCTTCTACTATCTTTTCGTCATTAGTAAAAATTTCTTGTATCAACTTTTTCAAACCTTTCATGTCTACTTTTAGATCATTCTTCATGTTTTCCATGTTGTCTTTCATTTTTTATTCCATGTCATCCATCTTAGCTTCCATGCCAGCTTCCATACCATCCATATTAGCTTCCATGCCATTCATCTTAGCTTCCACGCCTTTCTTCAAACCATACATATTATTATTCAAACCATCGATCTTCGCTTCCACACCTTTCTTCAAGACTTCCATTTCATTTTTTGTTGCTCGTTGTGAGTGCAAATTTTGGTGCACTTGCTCTTGTAATTTTGATATATCATGTTGCAATTCTTCATATTCATGAGTCATAGTAGAGAAATCTAACGGCTTAATGGGTGTTGATTTCTTTTTAGGAGGCGTTTTAGAACCCAATACTGATATATATGCTCAATAGGCCTTTGGAATCACTTAAAACTAATTTTGAAAACAAGACTTATGCATTTTGAAAACAAAAATAGACACCTTTTTTATTTTTATTTTGAGGAGCTCGATATTGAAATTGAATTATCACTATGATTTCGGATCTTCAATATCTGAAATTTGGCCCTGTCGTAGCACTCTAAAGCTTCTTTCTAAAGCCATAGGTCTAACCTGATTTGGATTCTTCAAGACAAAGCTATGTCCAATCTCCCACAATGAGCTAATTATGGATTGGTTCAGTAGAGAAAACTTGTACGACTTGCCACATGTCACTGTTTACTCCTTTAGCTCTGAAATTGATAGACAGTAAACTACAGTCCGTGTACTTGTGGCCACGCTTTACATAATTGCAATCTGATGCTTAGAGAGAGAGTTATGAATATTTTCCCATGATCACCTCTTTGAGATGAAATTCGGGAGACTGAAAAAGCCCTAATTTCCACAGATCCTAACTCCCAAAATAATGTGAATCAATATCTGAAATTTTTCCATGACATACTTCGGGATTTCATCTTCGCTCTATGAAAGTTAAAGCTTCTCAACCCTCGTATAATAATAGTTATAGTGAAAATTCCACGATGACCTGTTTAGGTTAAATTCAGGAGCCTGCAAAAAGCCCTAACTTCCATAGATCATATCTCTGAAAATATTGTGAACCAAGCTCTAAAATTTTGCGACGATGTTCCTCGAGATTTCGGCTTCGCGCTCTAAAACTTTAAGCTTCTGAACCTTCGTACAAAAACAGTTATAGAGAAAATTCCATGATGACCTATTTGGAGCAGTGAAACCATAGAATCGAAAGCTCTAATACCAAATGTTATGTAACCAGCTCCAAAAACAGAAGAGAAGAGAGATCAACGCCTTAGAAATCAGCCACTTCAAGGGGGAAACTTCCAATACATTACATAAATGAACAATTCTTGGATGATACAAATGACCAAAACCTCCTTCTCTATATAGGAGTCCATGGGGCCACAATATAATCCTAGCCAACCTAACAATAATAATGTAAGGGCACAATAATAACAATATTTGGGTTATAGGGGTACAACAATAACAATAAGGGGGCTACACTAATAACAATAAGGGACTAAACTAGTAATATAGGGACCTAACATAGGCATACATTGTTTTTAGGTCATATTTCTCAGAGAGGGGGGGACTTTGATAGATTTTGGAGAGGGGATCTTATGCTTGAAGGTATAATTGTATCATTTGATGATTGATTAATAGAGATATATTTTACTTTCCTTTCAGATCTTTACTTGCAACTATTTTTTCATGTTATTGTTTAATGTTTTGAACCGATGATATTCTACAGAAAATCACTTGTTGTCCTTATTTGTTTGTGCTTGTGTGCAGGCTTAGATAAGTGGTAAAAGAGCGGGATCTCCTACTTGGAGTGATATGATTCTACATTGAACTGAAGAGCCAAATTATAGGGTCTTTTTGATGCCTTATTGTGCTTGTATTTGGGGCTTTTTTCCTCAATATTTGGATCTCTCTTTTCATATCTGCCATTGTTTCTTGGTTTATGGTTTAGATATTCTTTCATATATGTACTTTATTCGTGTATTTTATTTTTTTGGGTTTCTTTCTCATCTTTTAGTTTTCATTCAATTCAAGTGATTTTTTGCTTGCTTTTGTTTGCGATTGGTGGTGTTTTGTCTTTCGTTGTGCAGTTGTCATAAAAATAAAATACTTGGGTGTGTTTTGTCTATTTATTACCACTCCCTCTTAATCTTATTTAGGTATTCCTAGAACTAGGGTTTGGTTTTGACCTTTGTAGAACATTTCCTCTTGTTGAGACATTGTGCTACAACCCTAACTCATTGGAATTTCCTTCCTATTTTCACTTTTGGCTTTCTTGTTGATTGTTTGAAAGTGCTTGTTTGGCTTTGGCTTCCTAGCTTTGACATTTTTGAAGTGCTTTGCATTCTAGGTTGGGGACTCTTTTGGCCTCGTTTCAATTTTTTTTCTTTCGTTTTTTTTTGTCACAATTCTTGTAACTATGGGGATTTTTCTGTTAGTAACTAGTGAGAGGTGCATTTAGTAGGCATTGGTGTGTTTTGAAGTGAAAATACTCTTACCCTCTTATAGTTAGTGTTCATCAAACTAAAAAGAATAATTTTCATATAGTTGCATTAAGGTTACGATCAAAGGTCTATCACACCATCTAAGTTTCATGACACTCCCAACTATGTAAACAACAACCATTTAAAATAAACATGATAATAAAACCAACTAGACTCGTATTTTTATTTTTATTGGTAGTAAACCAACATTATCTTAAGCTAGGGTCTTCCAAGATTACAAAACCCACTTAGTAGCCTGAGTTAAGGAGTGAAAAATCCTTCATCATCCCATGAGGAAACCTGAGTGTTTCAAAAACCCAATTAAGAGGGGGTTAGGCTAGGTTACAGTGCGAGCGGTTCTCCTGGAGGCCACCCACCTCGTGGAAGGGAATCCCACATTGTAGCTTACTACCAAGAAGCTCAAGATTCGTGTGCCCACGTGGGACAGAGGTACCTTACTGGAAATTCCTAGGAAAGCTACCCTATAGGTGGGGGTTGTGGGAGGAAACCATGCCTCTTATTACCTTTCTCTAGACAGCTATTCTTTCGGATTTGAGATCCCGTAAGTAAGAAGTCTCTTGGAAGGCCATCTAAAACATAGTACTAGGATTGGTTTGTGTCAGTGACTACCTCCTAGGACTTTTCTAGTACGTGATGTTTGGTTTGAGTTTGTAGTTTGGACTTAGGTTTGATTTTCATAACTTAATTTGGTTACTTTAAATTTATTCACCTTGGCTAAAACAAGTGGTTTTTAGTCATGTCGTATTCACAATTTTCCTCCTGAACAAGGGGGAATTGTCACTCCTGGTCAGAGAGTTCGTATCGGAGCTCAAGACTTAGACCATCCCAGAGTTGTGGACTTGTTGAGGCCTCAAAATTCCACTGCCAAAACATGGGGGAAAACCACCCGGTCCAGACCTTAAAGTAGCTCCTTTTCCGTTTGGTGTAGTAGCTTCGACTGGGGGTAATGGGACCAGTTTCCCAATAAGGATGATTTTGAGGGTGTGTGATTATATGAAATGCAATTGGAAATGATTTTAATCTATCTTATGCATATATATAAACTATTTATTCTACAATATACCCTGTATGTTTCTTCCTTTATGCGATCTGAAAAGTTATCCTTCTACTGTTAGTAATATAGATCATTTAACAATTGAGAGAGATGAAAATTGTGTAAGATGATTCTTCTAAAAAAGTAGTTTGACTAGAAGAATTGTGAAAAATATATCACATTCATATATGTGTGATTATACATTCAATAAGAAACTACAAACAAATATTAGAACATAAGTGCATGTAACATTCATCTATAATAATGTTTCAAATATATAATGCAATAAAAAGATGACTGTAAATTTATAAAGCAAGAATTAATACAAGTGAATAAAAGTACCATATGTACGAATTTCTACTCATGTAAACTAACAGTAATTGATCTTGTCCTTCTCACATTCAAGAAATTTAAAGAGTACAACAGTGCACCGCCAGTTAAAGAGCTTTAATTGTCAAAAGATAACATAATGTGTTCCATTGATTCATCAAAGCATTCACAAACTTACAATAGTGCATTCTTTGCAAATGTTTTTAACAAATTTCTAGATCCTTCTCTAAATGCATGATAGGTGTTTAAATAATAAACTAACTATGTCCTAAAATAGATTATTACAAAAATATAGAGGAGGTTTCAAATAACCATCCTCGTAGGACTAACTTAAACTAAAATCTAGGAAAATAAAATAACAATTTTGATTTATGAATTCTACCCTTTCTTCTGGATTTGGTCACGAAGTTGAAACATATATACCATAGGCTTGAGCTGAGATGGTTGCGAAATCCTCGATCTGACCTGTCCCTTGAATAATGCGTTTGAAACTACGGGCTGCGATCTTTTTGTTGAATATTTTAAGGATTGCAGAATCTGATATTGATGATAAGGTTTGATCAGAAAATTCCAATAATTTTCTTGATAAAACTTATTTACCTTTTTAATTACTTCATCCTGTATGCCTGCTTCCTGCTTCCATTTTGTTTCTATCTGTTTTAATTCTGAGAACACTTCATATGTGTACTCTTTGAGAAGTTCCACTTTCACCAGCTATTCACATACAAATTCAATAATTTCATTTGATAATTTTGATGTTTTCGCTGTTACTTTATCTGCCTGGTTGATTTGTGCTTCCCAATCTCTGAATAGGATCTCCTTATGAAACTTATCTACCTGAGGTAGATCAGCTTCCCTTCCTGAGTTTGATGCCTGCCATTGAATGTGTTCATTGATTTTCTTTTCGATTCTTTCACACTCAAGTTTCTGGATAGCTATTTGTTGGATCAATATTTTATTTAAATCACAATAAGAGTCAATAATAGAAGCTTGATGAAAAAATACCTCCTGTTCTTTCTTTAACTTAGAATTTACATCCAATGCTTCTTTTATAAATTTCTCTAGTTGTGATTGGCTCTATATCCTGGTCATTGTTTTTTTCAATTGTGCTTGTTTCTCATTGATTTTTGCTTGATGCTACAATTTAAGACTCTCGAATTCCTTTTAAAAATGGGCCATCTTTGCTTTGATTTTCTCATTGGAGTTGGATTTTTCTTCATTTAACAGCCTCTCTAGTTCATGTACTCTGTCTTCCTTTTGCCTCAGCAACACTCTAACCTCAGTAGCTTTATCAACTATGGCAGTAGCATATGCCCCTACATACTGTGATAATTTAGTTATATGTTCTGTAGGGTCCTCTAAGGAATCCTTCCATATTACGTCAATTGATTCATCTGTGAGGTTTGAGATTGTTTAATCAGTTCTTCTCCTTTTGTTCCTCTTGACTACAACCTTATAGCTAGGACTGTAGAAAATGTCCAGTGAAGGAATTTCTTCAATTTGTAAAACTATTTGTTCTATAGGGTAGGCCGGTATGATCTCTCGATCATGAGTCTCTAGAACTTGTTGTAGTGGATTAACAGTTTCCACTATCTTCTAGGAATGTTCAGGTATCTGAAAATTAGTTACTTGATCATTGTTAGGATTAGATTTAGGAGTTTTTATTGCTTCAAAAACTCCTCCCATTCACTAATAAAACTATTTGTTTGTGACTTTTCAAACTGATCTAGTGTGTCATGGGTGTTGAACTTATTGAGATGTTGACTCTGTTCCATTACTTTCTTTTCGCTCCTCCATATCTATCTCTTGGATTACCTGATCAATTATCGTTTCTAGGTTATCCTTTCTGGATTCGAATTCATTTTCAAAGTGATCCAAATTGTGAGATTGATGCTCCGACTGACCTGATTCATCCTCAAACATGTCTTTTGCTTCATTATCCAAGATGATACTTGGAGTAGGTCTATTGAAATCTTCAATAGCTAACAAATTGAGAGGAACTCTCTCTAGTCTCTTATTTCTATATATTTGGAATGCTTCCAAATCATCATGGCTCAGCTGGCTAGATGTGAACTTGATTATATCTGAAAACTTTTCCATGCCTTGGAAGTTATCATCAAATACATCTATTTCTTTTACAAAAGGCTTCATTTTGAGCTATGTAGTGTAATTTTTAATTACATCATTTGGATCATATATTATCTTTGGAATTACTACCAATTTCAATAGATTAATCTTGGAAACCTCCTGGTAGGTATGGCCAATATAAAAAGTGAAAAAGTGCTGCACTGTACAGGGAAATTAGGCCAAACGACCTTCTTAGCATCTTTCAGTTGTTTAATGATACCATTAACAAGCTAGTAGGCTATATCTCGTGCAAGAAACTTATCAGGAACATAATATGGTAGGACATGGGGAGAAGCATAACTCCCGAATACTCTAACATATGTAAAATTCTCCTTTGCAAACCACTTAGTCACGGAAAGATTATTTGCGCTAGCTTCTTCAGAAACCCTAGGGGCCTTGTTAATGAATATCATTTAGTGCATATGTAATATGACTACATAAATTTTTTTATAGAAATGCAGGTGGAAGTATAAATCCCAAAGGTCTTTATGGTAAATGTGGATTGGGGTAGGGTCTTGGGTAGTCCATTTCCATCCCATGGTAGAAAAACTAGAAGAAAAACAGATTGTGTCCATGACATAGGCAGACATATAAAAGGGAGGTGTTTCTCTAGATGAAACACTCCTTTATTCCTATATTCTGTGATGTGTTTGGCTAAACTATCAGAAAATATATTTTCCCATTTTAGAATTAAGGAATTGACGATTGCGTTAATCAATGGAACCCAGTCTATTGAAAACCTAGTGGTATCAGGTTTGGCAAACAATCTACATAACATACCGGCAACATAACAATAAGGGTAAGGAAGTTGGGCAATAATGTACATACCAAGTTTATCTCGTTCTAGCTTTCCCTGATCTTCCTTCCATTATTTTATGAATTTTGATAAATCTGGTTTGTTTTCTTTGAAGATTTGCAGAAAAGCTTTGTAATAGTTTTGTTGTGAGTCTGGCAAGTGGTACATTATTTTCAAATCATCTGTCTTGAAAGAGGCTATGTTCTTGCTTCCTGAATCCTTCAAATTTCTATCTTTTATGTTTAAGTGGTTAATTTCCCACTTAATCATATCTGTGTAAGGGATAAATTTTGGCCTTGTGGCTATCTTGTGGACGAATGAACATGCAACATCAAAATCAGTTGGATCTGAAGAAACAGATAATTTTGCTGAAGAAAATTTATTCATCACTATTGGCTTTTGATTTTTGACAAACTAATATAGTGCTTCCCATGACAAACTACCACATTCCTTGTTGCAGGTGGTATATGATAATAAGGGGGCCATTTCTGAATCTTCAATAGTCGGTATTTGAGTAATAGTTTTGTCTTTCTTGTTTGTCTCTTTCTTCTTCGTTCTGTTGGTTATTTTCCTGATTTCAACTATACAGAAAAATCATTAGAAATGTATGGAATAAAGAGACAAATCCGTCATTAATTTATTTCAAAATATGCAAAAATAGATATGAATCTTTTCAAATATAACAACAATCATGGATAATCATTTCAAAAGTCAAATCTCTTACACCTTCACACAAAATGTCTGTCAATCAACTTTAAGCCATTAGATCTCAAATTTTGTTTTGATACGACATAAGTCATTTCGCATGCTCGAGAAATTCAATGTCGTCATCTTGCATATCTCCATATATAACTCTTACAGTTTGTGATGTTTACCCATAAATGTTGCAAAATGCGATGTGCACAAACCGCACATTACAACTTTTATGTGATAATGAATTTGTTTTAGAGTTAATTTATGTGAAATGTGAAATGCGCATTAAAAAGTCAAGAGATTGTGCTTAATATGACTTTAGAGATTTATTTTTGTTGTTTTGTTGGCTTGTCGGGTCTACGCGATCACACTTATATCAAATTTCTTTATTATTTGGTTGTTTTAAATAAGGTGCGATGCGATAAAGATATTATAACGAAAATTGAAATGTTTGCAAGCTTTTAAAACATAAATTCGAAAAAAAGGTTAGCAAACTTCACAGCTTGCGTAAATTAGAGGATTGTAAGCCTTTTTAAGTTGTAAGCAATGAAATTTGCGATGTGCTGAAGAAATAAAGCGGAAAACTCAAAGGAAAACTTTTATTTCCTAAGTTTTTATTTTTAAAGATAAAAATAAATTTCCTATTTATTTCTAAAGTGTCCCCATTTATTAAAATAAATGGGGGGTGTTGTATTGCACAAAAATTGGTGGTTCACTTGGGAGAACCATATATCTTTGACTAACTTTTTTAAATTTCTAAAAACTTTTTGAAAATAAAAATAGTTGCAGGAATGAATTTCAAACAAATAATATCTTACTAAGCAATGAAATTTCTCTTATTTACTATTCACAAGAATCCCTCTTTTAAAGATATAAGTATGAAAATCTATATCAGTCTTTACTCATTTCAAAGAGATAAAGCAGATGGCCCTTACGTATTAGCTTTGTAAAAATTTACTCTTTTATCACAGGTAGAGCCTCTGTTCCAATAGGAAATTTTAAGCTTTTGGTAGGGTTACCTTTTACCCCACAATGATTCATTGTCCCATCCAGTGTTTCTTACAATTTCCAAAATAAACTCTAATTTTTTGAAAATTTTCTTTTTTGTATCATATTTTTGTTTACTTAAAAGCCATTGTCTTGGCTTGGTAACCAAATTATGACAATGCCATTCACTAGTTGTAATTAAATTAATCAAGCTGGCTCTTGATGAGACTCGTTTTCCTCTTGATATAATCTCAAGTCATTACCCTGTTTTGGTAGGCAGTATTGGTAATGTCAGTTCAATTATTTCCTTATGAACATGGTAAACAAGCTCTTGATGAGACTTATTATCTTTTAAGTTTTTCTAGTTATAATATTTTTTAATTTCTTTCAAAAATTTATAAGTTTTCCCAGATGGGGTGAATCATTGGTCCTTTTGAGGATTCTGGATGATAATGTCGTTTTTTCTGTAAAAGAGTCTTTACTATGTTAAATATTCTTTTCTTGACTGGTAACAGAATAATAATGCTATATAAGGATGAGAGTTCATCAGAGAATAAATAATTTAAGTGAAATTACATCTTTTAGTGAAAATAAAATCTATTTGTCTTTCAAATATTTCGATTGTTTCCTTAACACTTCTTATTTCTATAAGCGATAAATAAAAAAGGATCATCTGAGATTTTATTTTGAGAAGCCAAAAATTTTTATTAAGAAAATCTTATTTTTTCTAAGGAAAAGAAAAAGACACTAGTATACAAGGAATATAAGGGGTTACCTCCTATGAAAAGTATTTTTTCAAAATCTTCTCATTAACAAGAAAGTAATCCTTTTTTCATGATAGATCTTGCAATAACAAAGTTTATGGGCCTATCTCTTCGATTATTTGAAATGGACCTAGCCAGAGTTTTTGAAACTTTGTGTGTTTACCTTTTTCCTCATGCGCTTTGTCCCATTTTAATACCAAATCCACAACTTGAAATTTTTTTGGAGTAACATAATTTCAATCAAACGAGGCTTTTACTATCTGTTGATGATGTGCATGAGTTTGTTTGGATTTTTCTCTTTCTTCTTCTAACTTAATAATTCTACATTGTCTAAATTGTAAAGAAGAAGTAGGGAATTCATCAATAAATTGTACTAAGGAAAGAGAGGGAATAACTACATTGGTAGGAAGTACAACTTATTTTCCATAGATAAGATTAAATGGAGAAGTTTCAATAGAAGCTTTTTGAGTTATTCGATCTTCCCAAAAAGAAAATATTAATGACTTGTGCCAATTTCGTTGGTTTTGATCAATAGTTATTTTGATTATTCTAATCAAATTTTTGTTTGTAGATTCTGCCAAACCATTTCCTTGCAGATAATAATTTGCAGAATACATAATTTTAAAATGTCTTTTAATTGCAAATTCCATCATAACAATTCTTGAGAAGTAAGATGCATTATCAAACATTACAGAAGTAGGTAAGACAAACCTGGTTATGATATTTTGGTCAATGAAATCTAAGATATTTTCAGAATTGGCTACTTTTAGTGGAATCGCTTCCACCCATTTAGTAAAGTAATATGTAGCTGTGAGAATATATCCGGGCTATTTGGAAGAGCTAGGAACAATCTCACCAATCATATCTAATCCCCATTCTTCAAATGGTTGTTTGATATTGATTGGCTGTAATGGGAAAGCTGGCTTCCTTTGTCTTCCAGATGTAATTTGACACACTTTTCATTTTCTTGCATGTTCATGAGTATCTTTGAAAAGTGTAGGCCAATAGTAACCTGCATGCAAGATTTTGTGTGCTATCGTATTTCCTCCAAAATTTCCTCCAGTTGGTCCATCATGGAGTTCCTGCAAGATTTTCTCTGCTTCAGATTTTTCTGAGCATATTAAAAGTACATAATCAAAATTTCTCCTAAATAACACATCGTTGATTAATTCATATTGTTTGGCCTTTAATCTGAAAGCTCATTTTGTTTTGTAACTGAGTTGATTCAGAGCATATCCATTCCTCAAATATAATATAAGATCAGTGTATTGTGATTGTGCATCGTTGAGGCTTACCTCTGATATTTTCACATTGTTACCTGATTCTTCCTCTAATGATAGATGGGACTCTCCTATAATCATTCTACAAAAACCTTGACCTCTAACAATTTTAGAGGGTCTAATTTCTACATCATATTCTTGTAAAGCGGTAACCTAGTTAGCCCTCTTCTCTCCTAACTCTCTTTGCATTAAGAATTGTCTTATTGTAGAGAATGGAACTATGATTTTAGTGTGAGTTTTTAGGAGAAAAGGTCTGAAATTATTTATAGCCTTAAAGAGAAAAAATGCTTTCTTTTCAACAGATGTATAATTTAGTTCTGTACCTTGCAAATTTGAATTGAAAAATGATATTGGTGCTTCAATTTGTTGATCATTCAACTGTGTTAAAACAACAACATATGATATATCCAATGAAAAAGTGTATAATGTAAAAGGATTAAGAAAATCGGGGGTAGTCAGGAATGGAGCATTGACAATTGATTTTTTAATCAAATCAAATGCTTCTCTTTCATTATGTCCCCATTTAAAGACAAAATTTTTCTTAATCATGTTCTGTAAAGGTCAAACAATTTGCGAAAAGTCAAGGACAAACCTTTTAACAAAATTAATTTTCCCAAGAAATGACTGCATAGTTTTCTTGTTATGAGGGAAAGGAATTCGTTTGATTTCTCCAATTCTTTCAAGATCAATATAGATACCACTTTTTGACACAATGAATCCTAAAATTTTTCCTTCATCTAATGAAGAAAATGATTTCTTTGGATTCAATGAGATGCCATACCTTTTGCATCGCTCAAAGACTTGATTTAGGTCATTCACATGATTGGTTTATTGTTTAGAAAATACTGTAATGTCATCTAAATAAATAACTACCATTCTATTTATGAGTCCCCTAAAAGATGTGTCCATAACTCTTTGAAAAGTGGCACTTGCATTAATCAATCCAAATGGCATCTTTTGATAGGCATAAGTTCCCCACTTAGTTCTGAGCGTAGTCTTTAAACTATCATCTGGATGTATGAGAATTTGATTATATCCCGAGAATCCATCTAGAAAGGACATGAGTTCAGAACTAGCTACTGTCTATAGTACTTGTTCCATGGTTGGTAATGGAAACTTTTCCTTCTGTCAAGCTTTGTTTAAATTTCTAAAATCAATGCAAATTCTAATATCACCATTATTCTTCCTGACAGGTGCCAAATTTGATACCCATTTAGAATGTCTGACTGGAAAGATGATTTTTGCCTTGAGGAGTTTGTTTAGTTCAGTTTTGATTTGATTTTCCATATTTGGATGAATCTTTCTCAATTTTCGTTGTACAGGCTTTTCTTCTGAAATCATAGGAATTGTGTGTTGAATGACAGAAGTATCATATGTTTTAAGATCAGTACAATCCCACAAAAAGACACTTTTGTACATTCTAAACAATCTGATAAATGATAATCTTTCTTCGGAAGATAGACCAAGACCTAGATTTACATTTTGAGGTTTTTCATCAGTTTCTAGATTTACTAACTCAAATCTTAAGGTAGAAATTTTTGTTTTTGAGTTAGTTACTCTTTTAAACCTGTCTTTTAGATCATATATGTCTTCTAACTTGGAAAAAAATTTAAGAATGGGATTTTCATCTTGCTCTTTCTTAATCTAAATGTCATGTTCATTTTCATCCAAAATTTTACTATCATAAGATCCTTCAGATGTTAAAAAATCTATGTTATTTGAATCATTATTTAATACTCTCCAATTGGTAATATTATCAAGAATAGATGGTCTAAAAATCAATTCAATAGAAAATCTATCGAGACTAAATTCTTGGGATGGGATTAATTTCGAGGCTACATTAGCCAGTAGATCTGCACTAGCATTCTACATTCTAGGTACAAAAGAAATGTTGAAGGCTGAGAAATGAGTGATTAATTCTTGGAATAATGATTGGTAATGCTTTAAATGTCCATAATTACAATGAATAGTATCTCTTACATGTCTAACTATGATTTCTGAATCTCCTATAACTTTCAGATATTTGATATTAAGATCAATGGCTTTTAACAAGCCTTGAACTAATGCTTCATATTCAGATACATTTTTTGTACAATAAAATTCTAATCTGCAGGCCAACATGGTATTTATTCTTCTGTGTTTATTAAAATACAACCCGCACCTACACCATCTTCAGATTTAGAACCGTTGAAATAAAGAGTCCAAAACAAAGAATTAACTACTTTTCTAACTGTAAAATTTATACATTTGGAATTATCTGGCTGGGAAAAATTCTCAATCTGAGAAAAAACTACATTATCAAAAAAAGGTGATGGTTGAGAATTGAAATATCCCAAAAATGACCCTGCTCAGTATTTTCCAATAATGTTGTTATTGAACGCTACTGGCTCATTTACTCCGTCAAGATCAGTGACTCTATGTTTCATAAAATTTTCACGATCTACCCGAATTTGATTTGGCTTTCCATTATATGGTAAACATATGTGACCAATGTATTGAAAAATAATCATGAATTTTTTCAAACCAATCTTGGCTTAAAACTAAGCCGTAAAATTCAGGAATATCAGCCACTAATATATCAATTATTTTAGAAACTTTGGGGTTTGATGACAATTTGATGGAAACATAATTTATTTCTCCTACCACCTCTACTCTGGTTCTATCAAGTTTTATTATATGAACAAGTGAACTCTGCGAAGTTATGTTCAACTTAGCACAAACTGATTTCGACATTATATTTGAGGAAGCCCCTGAGTCTATTAAACATATATGAACGTTTTTGTTGTAGATCTCATAGGTTAAGAGAAATGGAGGAGTATGAGAGATGGATCGATCACTTATCATAATCAAGTTTGTAGCATCAATTGTCATTGAAGGAGAAGGTGGCTTACCCATTTCATTAACAGCTTGTGCTATTATTGGAGCGGGTAAGTTTGAAGTAGGAACCACATTTAAGTCTCTAAGTAAGATTTTATGTTGCTGCTTCAATTTAGTATGCTCATGTATTGAAATTTTGGCCTTGGTTTTCTTCATATCTTCAATTACATTATATTCAATGGTGTCTGAGACTACCATTGTCTTAGATGTAGGAGGAGTTTCTGAAGTAACGGGGCTTGTTTGTGTAGCCTTTGAATTAGAATTTTTTCTTACCAATTTTTCTTTAGTAGGAGTTGAAATCTTTTGCTGTTGATTTGGTTGTGTTGCTTCAGTAGTCGTTTTTCTCCTTGTGCTCGCAAGTAAAGCTTCAATTTGTTATTCATTTGGTAGGATGAAATACCACATTCCATTTAGTTCAACTTCTTCTTCTTTGTCATCTTCTTCTTCCTCTGTTTATTCTTCCTCTTCTTCTTTATCAGATTCGACATTAGATATGATATTTGTAGGTTGAGTATTAGAGGATTGACCTTTCTTAAATTTTCTGAAAGTTTTTTTTGAGGTAGTATTTTCAGCGACTTGTTTCTTGATATCTTCCATCTTGTTCGTCATTGTTTTCAAAATTTTTTGAAGACCTTCTACGTCGAAAGGATATTTTGGTGCCTTCTCCTTAGAATCATTTTTGAAAGATACCTTCTTTGATTTTAGATCTTCTTGAGAATTATTTTTCTCAAGAGCAGTTATGCGTTTCTCTACAGATAGAGATTCTTTCATATTTTCTACAAGTGTTGCCAGTTTTTCTCTATCAACAAAAATAGCTATATTAGATGGAAGAGATGAAATATACCACTCAATTTGAAATTTTTCACTAGGAACTACTGTAGCAGGAATTTTATTGAGTAATTTATTAAATATTGAATTGAAATCCTTTATCTTCTCACCTTTTTTGGCTTTTAGATTTGACAAATCATTGATGAGCGTAGCAGTGGTCCTGTCATCCCCAAACTTAGCTAGAAATTGTTCTTCAAACATATTCCAACTAGTTATAGAGTGGGAAGGTAGTGAAAAATACCAAGATCCTGCAGATCCTTTTAGAGTATATGGAAATAATCTTACAACGCAATCCTCTTCAACTGCTTCATTTAGATTGATAGCTAATGTAAAATTTTGAATGTGTTCTTCTACCGGAAGACCATCATTAGGATTAAATTTCGATAGCCATCTTTCATGATTTTTGGGAAGAGCATGAAGAGGAGCAGGCATGTTTAGAGTCGTTGGATTTCTCCATGGGTTTACATTTGGTGGAGGTGGTTGAACTTCCATTGGATTTTTGATATGTTGATTGGGCAGAGTTTGAGTTGAAGAAGAGGCGGGTTGAGTGCTAGGACTAGTTGTAGGGATAGTTGTTTGAGTACTAGAACTAGTCAAAGTAATACTGATTGTTGGAATGGAATTTGTGGAAATGAGAGGAGGTAATGGAGGTGAATGGGATAAGATATTGCTGGTGATTAACTCTGACTGTGTCCTCTTTAGTGTCTTTCAAGTAATATTGATGGGAAATTCAAAAGGGAAAATTCTTTTCTTTTGACTTTTTCATCGAGTTAATATTCTTTGGGGTTGTAAAGAAGACAAAATATTGATATCTAATATTTGAGAAGATTCATGATTTTCAGCAGAAATAGATACTCTCTCTAACTTTTCTATCAAAGACTGAACTTCTGGGGAAGCTTGATGTGAATCAGGAGATAGTATGGGTTGAGTATCACTAGGAGACTTAGGAGAAGGATGATCAAATTCAGATTTTAAAGATGAGGATATAGATAATTTTTTGGAATTTGATGGGGATCTAGGGGGAGAGAGACTCTTCGATTGACCTTTAGATTGATCAGATCTTTTTTCCATTCATGGAGGTTCAAACCCTCCTTCTAGCACCAGAATGTTGAGGCCTCAGAATTCCACTACCGAAACATGGGGGAAAACCACCCAGTCCAGACCTTAAAGTAGCTCCTTTTCTATTTGGTGTAGTGGCTCTGACTGGGGGTAATGGGACCAGTTTCCCAATAAGGATGATTTTGAGGGTGTGTGATTATATGACATGAAAATGGAAATGATTTTAATCTATCTTATGCATCTATCTAAACTATTTATTCTACTATATACCCGTCATGTTTCTTCCTTTATGCGATCTGAAAATATATCCTTAAATTGTTAGTAATATAGATCATTTAACAGTTGAAAGAGATGAAAATTATGTAAGATGATTCTTCTAGCAAAGTATTTTGACTTGAAGAATTATGAAAAATATACCGCATTCATATATGTGTGATTATACATTCAATAAGAAACTACAGAAAAATATTAGAACAGAAGTGCATGTAACATAACGTTTCAAATATATAATGCAATAAAAAGACGATTGTCAATTTATAAAGCAAGAATTAATACAAGTGAATAAAATTACCATATGTACAAATTTCTACTCATGTAAATTGACAGTAATTGATCTGCTCCTTCTCACTTTCAAGAAATGTAAAGAGTACAATAGTGCAACATCAGCTAAAGAGCTTTAATTGTCAAAAGATAACAGAATGTGTTCCATTGATTCATCAAAGCATTCACAAACTTACAATAGTGCATTCTTTGCAAATGTTTTTGAAAAATTTCTGGATCCTTCTCTAAATGCATCAGAGGGGTTTAAACACTAAACTAACTATTTCCTAAAATAGTTTATTACAAAAATATAGAGGAGGTTTCAAACAACCATCCTTGTAGGACTAACTTAAACTACAATCTAGGAAAATAAAATAACAATTTTGATTTATGAATTCTGCCCTTTCTTCTGAATTTGGTCACGAAGTTGAAAAATATTTATCATAAGCTTGAGCTGAGCTGGTTGCAAAATCCTCGACCTGACATGTCCCTTGAATACTTCATTTGAAAGTACAGGCTGCGATATTTTTGTGGAATCTGTTAAGGATTGCAGAATCTGATACTGATGATAAGGTTTGATCAGAAAATTACAATAGTTTTCTTGATCAAACTTATTTACCTTTTTAATTACTTCATCCTGTGTGTTTTCTTCCTACTTCCTTTGTGTTTCTATCTATTTTACTTCTGAGAACACTTTAGACGTGTACTCTTTGAGAAGTTTTCCTTTCATCAGCTGTTCACATACAGATTCAATAATTTCATTTGATAATTTTGATGTTTTCACTACTACTTTCTCTGCCTGCTTGATTTGTGCTTCCCAATCTATGAATAGGATCTCCTTATGAAACTTATCTACCTGAGGTAGATCAGCTTCCTTTCCTAAGTTTGATGCCTGCCATTGAATTGTTCATTTATTTTCTTTTCGAGTCTTTCACACTCACGTTTCTGGATAGCTATTTGTTGGATCAGTATTTTATTTGAATCATAATAAGAGTCAATAATAGAAGATTGATGACAAAATACCTCATGTTATTTCTTTAACTTAACATTTACATCCAATGCTTCTTTTATAAATTTCTCTAGTTGCAGTTGGCTCTGTATCCTATTCATTGTTCTTTTCAGTTGTGCTTGTTTCTCATTGATTTCTGCTTGATGCTGCAATTTAAGACTCTCAAATTCCTTTTGAAATTGGGCCATCTTTGCTTTGATTTGCTCACCGGAGTTGGATTTTTCTTCATTTAACAACCTCTCTAGTTCTTGTACTCTAGCTTCCTTTTGCCTCAACAACACTCTAACCTTAGTAGCTTTGTCAACCGTGGCATTAGCATATGCCCTTGCATACTGTGGTAATTGATTTAGATGTTTCGTAGCGTCCTCTAAGGAATCCTTCCATAGTACGTCAACTGATTCATCTATGAGGTTTGAGATTGTTTCATCAGTTCTTCTCCTTTTGTTCCTCTTGACTACAACCTCATAGCTAGGACTGTAGAAAATTCCCAGTGAAGGAATTTCTTCAATTTGTAAAACTATTTGTTTTGTAGGGTAGACTGGTATGATCTCTCGATCATGAGTATCTAGAACTTGCTATAGTGGATTAACAGTTTCCACTATCTTCTGGGAATGTTCAAGTGTCTGAAAATTAGTTACTTGATCAGTGTTGGGATTAGCTTTAGGAGTTTTTATTGCTTCAGAAAACTCATCCCATTCACTACTAAAATTATTTGTTTGTGACTTTTCAGACTGATCTAGTGTGTCATGGTTGTGCCGAACTTATTGAGAAGTTGACTCTATTCCATTATTTTCTTTTCGCTTTTACATCTATATCTCTTGGATTACCTGGTCAATTATAATTTCTAGGTTATCCTCTCTGGATTCAGATTCATTTTCAGAGTGATCCAAATTGTGAGACTGATTCTCTAATTGACTCGATTCATCCTCATACATGCCTTTTTCTTCATTATCCAAGCTGATACTTGGAGTAGGTCTGTTGACATCTTTAATAGTTAACAAATTGAGAGGAACTCTCTCCAATCTCTTATTGCTATATATTTGGAATGCTTCCAAATCATCTTGGCTCAGTTGGCTGGATGCAAACTTGAATATATCTAAAAAAATTTCCATGCCTTGGAAGAGATCATCAAATACATCTATTTCTTTTACAAAAGGCTTCATTTTGAGCTCTATAGTGTATTTTTTAATTACATCATTTGGATCGTATAACCTCTTTGGGATTACTTCCAATTTCAATAGATTAATCTTGGAAACCTCCTTACAGGTGTGGAAAATATCAAAAAGTGCAAAAATTCCACACTGTACATGGAAATTAGGTCAAACAACCTTCTTAGCATCTTTCAGTTGTTTAGTGATACCATTAACAAGCTGGTAGGCTATCTCTCGTCCAAGAAACTTATCAGGAACATAATATGGTAGGATGTGGGGAGAAGCATAACTCCCGAATACTCTGACATATGTAAAATTCTCCTCTGCAAAACACCTAGCCACAGAAAGCATATCTGCGCTAGCTTCTTCAGAAACCCTAGGGGCCTTCTTATTGAATATCATTTGGTGCATAGGTAATATGACTCCATAACAAATTTTATAGAAATGCAGGTGGAATTTTGAATCCCAAAGGTCTCTATGGTAAATGTGGATTGGGGTAGGGTCTTGGGTCGTGCATTTCCATCCCATGGTAGGAAAACTAGAAGAAAATCAAATTGCGTCCATGACATAGGAAGACATATAAAAGGGAGGTATTTTTCTAGATGAAACACTGCTTTTATTTCTATATTCTATGATGTGCTTGGATAAACTATCAGACATGATATTTTCCCAATTCAGATTTGAGGAATTGATGATTGCGTCAATCAATGGAACCCAGTCTACTGAAAACCTAGTGGTATCAGGTTTGGAAAACAATATACATAACATACCAACAACATAACAATAAGGGTAAGGAAGTTGGGAAATTGAGTACGTACCAAGTTTATCTCGTTTCAGATTTCCCTGACCTTCCTTCTATTCTTTTATGATTTTTGTTAAAAATGGGTTATTTACTTTGAAGCTTTGGAGAAAAGCTTTGTCATAGTTCTGCTGTGAGTCTAGCAAGTGGTACATTATTTTCAAATCATTTGCCCTAAAAGAACCTATGTTCTTGCTTCTTGAATCCTTAAAAGTACTATCTTGTAGGTTTAAGTGGTTAATTTCCCACTTAACCATATCTGTGTAAGGGAAAACTTTTGGCCTTATGGCTATCTTGTGGACGAATGAACATGCAACATCAAAATAAATTGGATCTGAAGAAACAAATAATTCTATTGAAGCAACTTTATTCATCACTATTGGCTTTTCATTTTCTAAAAACTGATATATTTCTTCCCATGACAAACTACCACATTCCTTATTGCAGGTGGTATCTAAGAATAAGGGGGGCATGTCTGAATCTTCAGTAATAGCTTTTGTTACACCATTTTTTGGTCATCTAACCTGTTAATATTATATGGACCAAAGTAAACCATGTAAGACCAATTTTACGCTGAGTAAAATTGCTTTCACTATGAAAAATAACTTAGTAAACCACATTTATTAAGTTGTTTATGGTCTAAATAGGAAAATCCATGAGGAACTATTGAATAAATCCACATTTGTTTGATTTTCTTCAAGGAATAATTCGTTAAAAAATAGTTTAATTAATATTCCTGGTCATATTTAACCCAAAACAGGAAAATTAATTAGATAAATCATTATTTATCTTATTATTTTCTAGGAATAATTATTTAAACCTTATTTAAATAATATTCCTTGTTAAATTTGACTAAATTATTTATAAATACTTGAATAAATCATCATTTATTTAATTATTACTCAACCACATCCTTAAAATAATAAATAAATCATTTATTTATTTATTATTTACAAATAAAGGGATTTGACCAAAGTCAAATTCTTTTTCCCTCCAACAAATATAATAAAATATTCCATAAAAGTTGGATCTTGATTTGGCTAATAATATTTTAATTATGCACCAATATCTAGACTAACTCAATATTTTGTTATAAATATAAGGGTTTTTCATTTCATTCACTACTCTAGATCTATGCTTTTGGTCTGACTTTGATCCTCCATCATTTTCATATTTTGCTACTATTTTTCTTGTGAGCTCCCTTTGAGTTCCATTTTTTGTCTGGGTTTTCTACACCATCAAGAGAGAGAGATCCTAGATCTGAAGTGATGAGGACTTACAAGAACCCATCCCGTTGAGGGGGACTGGTAGCATCTTTCTATGTTCCCTTCCCAGGCGTCAAAAAATAAAAAAATTCTTTAAAAAAATTCTTGTCTTGTCTATTAGATGCACAGAGCAACTCTTGCTTTTATTTACTGCTTAATGTCTTTTACTGCATAGATCTAGATTTTGCAGCATTTACCTTGGTCAACTAATTGCATATCTAAAGAAATTGGCAACCATATTTGATGTTAGTGTTGTTTTTTATGCATTACTAAAGTGAGATTTTTTCATACACTTGCGATTAGAATTCATACTAACAACTGGAAACTCCACAGGGGATCAAACCCTTCGGTGGCCAATAAGAAAACTGTCGACCCCTTAACTAGTGTCTCACGCGGAGTCTAAAAAGACTCCTCTTTGCTTGGTTCTTTCCCTATTCTTCCTCCTCCTATCTCTGATCCCAGCTCGTCAAATGTTTGCATGATGCAATTGTCTCAGGCTTCCCTCAAATAGCCCGCTTCGGCTAGTCAGCAGCCTCACCCTCTGCAACATGCTCCTAGCACTTCGACTCAGCCTTCTAGACCCCCTACTCCTGGCCCTTCACCTACAGCTGGTATCCATGAGCCTCTTTACCCTCCTGGCATGGTTCCTCCTAGCCTTAACCATCTTGGAGCCATCCCTCCTGGCCATTACCCCTCTAGTCAGATATCGTTCCTAGCTCCCCCTCCTGGAGTGTTCTTGGTACCTCTCATGGCTACCTTATCCCTCCTTAACCTAACCCTGGGGATTCTCGTCTAGTACATTGATCCCCCAACCGCTACCCTACCTGGTCAACCCAAAACTTATCTTGCTTTGACCCCAGTCCAACCGTTCCCCATGACCCCTCCCTATGCTACCATTCCTCGGCCACCTCATCAAGAACCTTCTCATGTTGTAACAACTTCAAGTAAAGGGGGCAAAGCTCGCAAGAAGGAACCTAAAGACAAGGTTGCCCCGACTGACCCTGCTCCTCCTTAGCCTCCAAAGCCTTGTGCTTTGTGTGATGTCGTCGGTCATGCCATCCATTAATGTCTTGAATTGCCTCGTATCAAGCCCATGATCAATGTTGCGTTCCTTGAGTCTACAATGCCTGAAGCCTCTATTTCTTCCTTGACTGTAGCCAAGAACCTTAAGACTAATCACACCAACCAACCCTGTGCTTTGTGTGATCTCCATGGAAATTATTCCCACCGTTGTCCCTACCTCACGCCTTATCGCACCTCTTTGGAGGTTGTTCGAGAGTATGAGATTAAACAGAACCAATCCGCCTCTCCCATCCTTGTGCAGTATGCTTCGGGCCAGCTTGAGGATTTACCTGCTCCCATTGACATTTCCCCTCCTGATGTCAATATGCCGGAGCCTGCAGCCACCATCCTCTACTATCATTAGTCATGAGATCCACGGTGGAAGCTCCCTCCGAGTCTTCCCCTTCTATTTCGCTTAACCTCCCTTCAGCGATCACCCTGGGCTCAACATCAGTGGATCCCTTATCTACTTGTTCTTCCATCACCCCCCGTGACGATGTGCATGTGAACCTTTCTTCTCATGATGATGAGTCAGGTAGCTTCGCCGCATCATCTGGTCTCTCTTCCTCTAGTCACCCCATCTTTTACTGTGATGACGACATTATGGAAGCCTTTTCCACCCCTGACTTCATATTTCTCACCGATAATTATAATGGCACCATCCGTGTCTATGGTGAATTTCGTGACCTAAGCACGAGCTACCCTCAAGGTAGCTCCCACACACCACCTACCCATTAGTGTGTGAGTGGTCGACATCCTACCCAGAGCACTCCCCCTAGCAGTGTTTGTTCGATTTCTACCTTGCGCTCAGGTTGCCAGCATTGTTCATCATCGTCCCATTTGTTATATTATGGTGCCTTTCATATGGACCCCTCATACACACCGTATATTGGTTATGCCAATGGTGCAAGTCGCTACTTCCGAAATCTAGCCTCGGCAGGTTGAGCCATTTTTTCCCCATTACATTTGCTTGTTCTCCCGAATGGTGTATGCATTGGTATTGCCACTAATAATTAGGCTAACTATGATGCAGTGCGAGGTTTATTAGCCAATGCCCTTTCCCATCACATCCTCCACCTTCATGTTTGTTTAGATTCCCTACCTCTTGTCATGCAATTGAATGGTGTCTATCATGTGCATAATCCTATCCTTTTTATAA
Organism: Pinus albicaulis; assembly: GCA_034641835.2. Classification (NCBI taxonomy): domain Eukaryota; kingdom Viridiplantae; phylum Streptophyta; class Pinopsida; order Pinales; family Pinaceae; genus Pinus; species Pinus albicaulis. The sequence continues at coordinate 900,942,984 of CM076577.1, read as the reverse complement.
GATATCTACGAGTGAATATTTTGATGCGTGAATTTGAAATCATTACATTAAATCATGTACCTAGAGCACAAAATCACTATGTAGATAGAATTGGAAACAATATTCTAGATTGGCACTTAGCACATGCATTTAACACAAGACAATAACATAAAACCATCAAAACGATGCATATCCATTATATGTGTCATATAAAATGTTTTAGAGACCATTAACTCTGATACATATGACATGCCCATAACATGTTACAAAAACTAAAAACTAAGGGCACCACCTGCCCCTACATCTAATCACTATCTGGAGGATCCCAAGCCAATGGCTCTACTTCTGTAGCTCGTAGATCGTGCATCCCCTGTCCGGCCATCACCATGCGCTGAATGACTCCTCGCCACTCCAAGGGTAGACCAATACATGAGTCTATGTACTGGTCATCCAAGTCTTGCCAGCCGCGCTCTGAAACACCAGTCAGAATCCTCTCACATATATGACGAATGTCCTCCAAGAGAGCCGCTACATCCTCATTTTGCAGTGCTCTCGATCCACTAGGTCTTGCAGCTCCTGATACTACAGGTCGTCATATGTACCAGGCCGGTTTCACCGGTGCTGTATTTGCATACCAAAAGTGAAAAAATCAGTACCATATACAATATTCTGAAACTTTATAATGCACATAAAATATTAGCAACTTTTCACCTACCATCGGGCCCCCATACTTGACTAGGAAGTAGTGGCAATTCCGGGTCCCCACGATAACTCATCCCACTATAGGGATAGTCGTCTATGTACAGTGGCATCTGATTCCAATGAGCAAAGAACTTGGGTCAAAATACCCATCCAACTGCCCCACCTCCTCCTCTGCACAGTAGTCACCCCCACCGGTGCATCCTGGGCTCCCTTGAGCCCCCATCCTAGAGCTGTATGCAAGGTCAAAGTGTCACTATCTTCTCAAAGAAGAGCAAGCACAACATTGTGCCATATGCACAGTCATGGTTCATTTTCCGCTTGCATAGCGACAACTGTTGTTTCAACGATGAAAGCATCATCAAGGCCCACCCATATTAGGTCCCACTCAACACACTCTCAACAAGCATCATCTGCCCTCCAATGATGTGGTGGAGTGCCTGGTTTCCCAGGATCTGTAGCACCGCTGCGGCCACAACACGGTTCTCTAACCTCTCTAGATCCCTGACGGGTATCCATGTCCCCTTTACATGGAGACCTGGTCAACAATGGCTCTCTACAAACTCCATGATGTTCCTTCCTTGTGGTAACATTGGCTAAGTATTCCCCACCATCCCAAGTGGTGGGAGACCCGTCAGAAAATATATATCCTAGACCGTCAATTCGATCCAGTTCCCCTACTCTATAAAGACTTCATGGTATGGATCCCAATAACTGACAATCCGGGCCAACAATGTCTCCCTAGCTCTCATGAAAGGGTTTTCCACAAACTCCAGAACCCCAAACCTAGTCAATGCACTGCGAACACCATGATCCTCCCAGATCTCCAACCGTAATGTGTCTAGGTCGCTCTCTCTCTCCAATTTATCTATAATTCTGTTATATCTGCACAAAACCATCATCTTTGTTAGTGTACAGAAAGGAAAGACTGCATTCAAACATAAAAACCCAACTCTAAGCCAAAAAATAGCACAGAAAAACCCCTCTCTGTCAGGTCGCACTTTTCAGGAAATATCCTGGTACAGGTCGCACTTTTCTACCCAAAACCTACTACCCAGGTCACAGATATTTCCCCAAAAAGTGCGACCCTATCGTGAAGAGGAGCAGGGGTCTGTTCCTGAGCTCTGGTCACCTAAAGTGAACTTTCAATCCACTAAAATGAAAGAGTAGGGTTAGGCTTCTTACATGCAGCTGACGGATCTCAATTCCAATGTTCAATTTGTCTGCTATGCTTGCCGCAAGATTTAGGGCCTTCTCTCCTTTCTACATTCACCACAGCTACACTTTCAAATGAGTGAAGTTGGAGGGAAAATGCCTTATTAAAAGAGAAACCCTTGATTTTTCTTTCGCCTGCTGCGGCCAAACCGTAGCTCAGTTTGACAAACCGTCTGCACCGTTGGAAAGCTCTCATCGAGCTCTCAAATGGATATCTATTAGTGTTTTGTGATTTTATACTTCACCAGTACACATTTCTCCAAGAAGGGTCACTTCCCCACTCCTCAAAATTGAATTTCTTCACTTGAAACACTTGTACTTGGGGCTCCATCTTGCCTCCATACTTATCCATGCTCGTGTTGATTTTCGTCGTGAGTAACCATCTTGTACTCATGATTTTATGGTCCCCACCGTACCTTTTTTGTGTGGCAACATCATCGAGTCGCCCTTGTTTAGAGCATCCGAGTTGATTCATCATCGCATTCATGGAGTCTATACTGATTCCCTTTGTATCCCGCTATAGTCCTTCATACTTCATTGCATCGTCCATCTCTCGTGTCGCACATTATGGCCTTCAGTCCCATTGTCCCCTATCCCCTTTGATATTGTGTCAGTTGCTACCAGGTCATCCATGCCCTTTATTCTCTAACAAGGGAAGTCATCCATCTGCTACTCAGTACCCCCCATTTCATCATCATCCCTGGTGAGAGTTTGTCAATCGCTCTACTATTTTCTCTCGTGCCTTAGCTGAGGATCCCTTATTGCCTCACCTATGGTGGACCTCCTTCTGTCGACATCAGATCATTCATTCCAGAAGATAGGTCTACATGGAAGTGTACCTTGGTTCCATCTTCCACTCTTGTTCGGTGCCTCAGATCAGGCAAAGGGACTCCTTATTTTCCTTTGACTTGATTATTTCTCAGCACCAGCTCCTTACAGCATGATCGAGATCTGTATACTTGATGGTTCAATGATGCAACAGATTGTACTGGTGATTCCCGAGTGTGTGTGAGATGTTTCAGACCTAATGAGGGGGTGGCCCTTCAGGTAGCCCCCCACATGGCCGGATGACCTCCTCATTACATCCTTTGATGCAGCTCCAGAGATTTGATGATGTCGGCCTCAGCCGCTAGTAGTGCCTTTTTAGTTTTCATGTATCAGTCAGATTTTCAGAGCCTTTTCTTGTTTACAGGGGCATTTTGGTTGTATTTATATCTCATGTACTCAAATATTATTGTATGAGTCCTAGCTGTTATCCCAAGCATAGTATGTATGTGGGATTCATTATAATTTTTTTATCTGGCTCATGTTTATGCCAACATGCACTATATAGCTCAGTCCCTTGTTTATTGGACGCATTATTATTTTTACTTTGTCTCGGTGAGCATAGGTATGCCTCCCCTGTCGCCTATAGCACAGGTACTCACTCATAAAAGAGACTTGTAATACCTGTAAGTCTCACCTCCTCATGGTCTAGTCCTCTATTAGTTTGGTATACCTTATATTTCTCTCTCTCTGACTTCCCCTTCAGTGTCTAGTGATTGAGTTCTTACAACGTACTTCGGTCATACGATTAGCTCCTAACGTTTGCACGCTGGGGACCAATCTGTTACACCATTTTTTGGTCATCTAACCTGTTACTATTATATGGACCAAAGTACACCATGTAAGGCCAATTTTACCCTAAGTAAAATTGCTTTCACTATGAAAAATAACTTAGTAAACCACATTTATTAAGTTGTTTATGATCTAAACAGGAAACCCCATGAGGAAATATTGAATAAATCCACATTTGTTTGACTTTCCTCAAGGAATAATTAGTTAAACAACAGTTTAATTAATATTCCTGGTCATAGTTAACCCAAAACAGGAAAATTAATTAGATAAATCATTATTTATCTTATTATTTTCTAGGAATAAGTATTTAAACCTTATTTAAATACTATTCCTTGTTAAATTTGACTAAATCATTTATAAATAATAGAATAAATCATTATTTATTTCATTATTACTCAACCACATCCTTAAAATAATAAATAAATCATTTATTTATTTATTATTTACAAATAAAGGGATTTTACCAAAGTCAAATTCCTTTTCCCTCCAAAAAATATAATAAAATATTCCATAAAAATTGGATCTTGATTTGGTTAATAATATTTTAGTATTCTTTTAATGTAAAATTACTCAATATTTTTGTTGCAATGAAAGACTTTTCATTTCATTGCTGTTGTTGCCTAAAGATCACTCTGGATCTATACTTTTGGTTTGACTTTGATCCTCCATCATTGTCATATTTTGCTACTATTTTTCTTGTGAGCTCCCTTTGAGTTCCATTTTTTGTCTGGGTTTTCTACACCATCAAGAGAGAGAGATCTTAGATCTGAAGTGCTGAGGACTTACAAGAACCCATCCCGTTGAGGGGGACTGGTAACATCTTTCTATGTTCCCTTCCCAGGTGTCAAAAAATACAAAAATTCTTTAAAGATATTCTTGTCTTTTCTATTGGATGCATGGAGAAACTCTTGCTTTTATTTACTGCTTAATGTCTTTTACTACATATATCTAGATTTTGCAGCATTTATCTTGGTCAACTAATTGCAGATCTAAATAAATTGGCAGCCATCTTTGATGTTAGGGTCGTTTGTTATGCACAGCTAAAGTGAATTAGAATTCATACTAATAGCTTTGTCTTTCTTGTTCATCTCTTTCTTCTTCGTTCTATTGGTTAGTTTCATGATTTCAAGTATACAAAACAATCATTAGAAATGTATGGAATAAAGATACAAATATGTCATTAATTTATTTCAAAATATGCAAAAATAGATATGAATCTTTTCAAATATAACAACAATCATCGATAATCATTTCAAAAATCAAATCTCTTACACCTTCACATGAAATGTCTATCAATCAACTTTAAGATGTTAGATCTTGAATTTCGTTTTGATAAGACATAAGCCTATTTCGCATGCTCGAGAAATTAAATGTCGTCAGTTCGCATATTTCCATAGACAACTTTTACCATTTGTGATGTATACCCATAAATGTTGCGAAATGCGATGTGCGCAAACCACACATCATAACTTTTATGTGATAATGAATTTGTTTTTTAGTTAAGTTATGTGAAATGCAAAATGAGCATTAAAAAGTCAAGCGGTTGTGCATAATAGGACTTTAGAGATTTATTTTTGTTGTTTTGTTGGCTTGTCGGGTCCGCATGATCACACTTATATCAAATTTCTTTATGAGTTGGTTTTTCTAAATAAGGTGTGATGCGATAAAGAGATTATAACGAAAATTGAAGTGTTTGCAAGCTTTTAAAACATAACTTCGAAAAAAAAGGTTAGCGCACTTTGCAGCTCGCGTAACTTAGAGGATTGTAAGCCTTTTTAAGTTGTAAGCTATGTGATTTGCGATGCGCTGAAGAAATAAAGTGGAAAACTCAAAAGAAAACTTTTATTTCCTAAGTTTTTATTTTTAAAGCTAAAAATAAATTTCCTATTTATTTCTAAAGGGTCCCCATTTATTAAAATAAATGGGGGGGTGTTGTATAGCGCAACAGGACTCTATACCTATTCCACATGGTAGTGATATAGTTTCCATTGAAACATTGGAAGATGACTCAATTTCTCCTACTAATACACCTTTGATCGATCCTTTAGGACCAAATTTATATCAGCTGAACCCAGATAGTTCTAGACCTGCTTAGACATACATACCTATCTTATCTATTGAGGAGGTTACTTTCTCGTTACCCTCTCCATATGCATTTTTTTCTACCATTTCATCATTACCACCATTGAGTGTGGCGAGACCTACGCCTATATCAACACCTCTCATGTCTACTAGGTGAATTCCACCAGTCTCATCTATGGCTCATATGAATTTCCCTAGTGTTTCTATGCCTACGCCTTCATCCATGTTGACTATGGTTGTTAATCCCAGTCAACTTGTAGGATCAAGAATTTTTACCCCTGTTTTTTCCCAACCTATTGTTCTTGTTCCTTAGATAGGCATGGTAACCTCTAGTACATTTCATGGAGCAGCTAGTTTACATGGGGGAAACCCTATCATTATCAACATCACACTTATGAGTCATAATCCTTATGTTGGTGCTACTAAACAAGATGGTCCATCATTACCCACTACGTACAACCCAGTGAGCACTTATGCTCTCGGGGGTCCTACGGTCTCTGCGGGAATTTACCCTGGGGGTGAAACTCCTTTCACTCGTCACACTAGCCCAAATACTATATATGTTGGGATGAAACCTTAGCATAGTCAACAGCATGTGTCACATAATATTTATATGGGGGTAACTCATGATTGGTCAAGCGTCTCTCCTACCTATGACCCATTTAGTCAACTCCATAATCCATTCTCATCTTCTCTTGATTTACTAGATTTATTGAAACTAGCCAATGAACCCATCCAACATGATCCTTGGTGGCCACCTATGCCTGCAAAGTTACCGTTCGATAACTCAAAGTTTGAAGGAAAGCTAAGAGAGATTCCATCCAACCATATTACCAATTACCATTTGCGGTGTTCATCAAATTATTTAGTGGATGATTCGGTGAAATTATGATTTTTCAAACTTACCTTAATTGGAGATGCTTCAAAATGGTGCATTGAATTGGACATCGCATCTTAGAGTGATTTTTCATCCTTGGCCCAAAGGTATGACATCGATTTTGACCTTTTATCTAACTTTAAACAAGATGATGCCACCTTGATTTCTGATCATATTCATGAGTGGTGACGTTGCAATAAGTTAGTTAGAACCAAACTTCCTGATGAAATACTACACAAATGGTTCGTTCTATCATCACGTCCTCAAATTTCCAAATATGTATCTATGTGTAGAGTTGTTACTAAGGAGAAAGCCATCTTAGATTCCCCAAAACTAGATTTTATCTATTGCTATTTAGGTATGCTTTCTAAAGTACTCCCGAATGCTCCATGACCTTCCATTGACACACCTAAATTTTCTCTTGGCCCGCATGCTGATGGTGTGATTGGATTTGTTTCTGATTCCATGAACAAGCTTGTTTCCCAACCTGGGAACTTGATCATTACATCGCAAGCCCAAACAAGTCTGTCTAGCTCTACAAAAGCACCTTCTTATGAGTATTCCACCGATGTTATTATGGTAAAGTCCATAACACCAAAGAACAATAAAAAGCCTAGTGGTAAAAAGAATAAGAAGAATAAAAAAAACGAATCAAAGTACTCATGGGACTCAACCAAACCCACCGAATCAAGTAGGGGGCACATATGAGCTGTTGAGCCTCAAAATTGTGCTTTCTTTCATCTCATTTTACCTCATTTTCCCTTTTCCATTGCTATCCTAGACCCAATTGATCAATGAATATAGTTAAAATTACTTTTAGAATGATTTACATGACTGACTTGCTAAATTTAATGATTTTTTCCATTGTAAAGCATTTTGACTGGAACTAGCTGCAGAATGCAGACATTCCGTAGCTAACCGGCGATTCTGCAGCTGTCTTCACGTTTGAGTATGTTCCAGGTGGCCTCTCAAGAAAAATCGCATATGGGCATAATCCACGTCATGTCTACATGGTTCATTGCTCATTATGGAAGAAGAAATGAATTCTGGGTACGGTTTTGGAACGTGGGAACACATTTAGGAAAGCAGACTTCTATTAGGACTGTCTCAGTCCAGATGTCTTTTTCCTCTTCACGCAGCCACTTCAAGAGTCCTAATGTGATTCCGATAAGGAAACAGATGTTCTGAGTGTTGCAAATCTTGTTCCTGCATTTCTGCCTACTCTCAGCTTTTAGGAAGGCAGAAACATGTTAGATTTCTCTTGATTGCTAGATTTTGCTTATATTCTGTGCTACATTTCTGAATACGCAGAGTGCTATGTTCAAGTTATTTCATCTTTAATGGAGCAGACAGTTTTGTTTTGAAAGCGTTGATTTAATTTGGAGTTGAATTCCGTCGGGTGGTAGAGGGCCCCTGCCTCTTGCACGGATTTATTTGCGTAAATTAGATAAGTATTCTAGATGCCTTTACGTTTTTGAAGTTGAATTAGTAGTTGTTTTAATTAGCTACTGTAGTTATACTCATTCTAACTCTTCCACAAGAAGAAGCTCTTCCAAAAGATTATAATGATGAATGGGAAATGGCTATAGTATTTTAGGATTAGAAGTTGAATTCATAGTTGTTTTTAATTAGCTACTGTAGTTATACTCATTCTAACTCTTCCACAAGAAGAAGCTCTTCCAAAAGATTATAATGATGAATGGGAAATGGCTATAGTATTGTAGGATTTAGTTGTAATTTTTGTTGTTCACTATCACTTTTTCTAACCACTCTTTCACAAGAAGAAACTCTTCCAATAAATTCTTAAGGAGTCCAAGACATGACCGTGATAATGAATGATTTAGTTGTGTGTTTGTACTAAGTACCATCTCTGTTCTTGCTCTTAAACGCTTGCCCAAAACATCATAATGATGAGTAGGATATGGATATGATATCTTAGTTTTTTATTGCTTTCAGTCCTTTATGTTTGCATTTGCACTCAATTACACAGTCATAATTGTTCTAGCTCTTCCAAAAGAAGGAATTCTTCCAAAATATCAATAATGATGGACAAACAGACTGTATAATTTCATAGAATAATGCATGATAGTATAGTTAGGATGCTCCGGAGTTTAATTGCACTTAACTCATGTTCAGTTACTTTGTTTTGAGTTTGATGATGACTTGTAGTTCAACATTGTTTTAGATTAGTGGCATCTTAAGTTCATTCTTAGATTAACTCATTTCACTTGCACTTCACATTCAGATTGTCATCCACTGCACAATAGATTACTTCAGTTGTTAAGATTAACAAAACAACCTTCATTATTTACAAACATCTTCTTGTTCTAAAATCTACAATTGATCCATAACCATATGAGCAGAAGACAACATCATTTTAAGGCCTGAAGTATCTCTACAATTTCCTTATCATTTCATAAACAGAGTCCTCCCTCAAAAGATTACTTTGAAAATAAATCAATAACTCTTGAGTAAGGTCTTGTGACATTCAATTAAATTGCAGAATAGAGTTAGGAACTAGTCCTAGAATAGAAGATCTTAGGATGGTATCAATGTTTTTCCTCCAAATCTGTTTCAAATCTCTAATCAAGGACAAAATGTTGCATCATTGTAAGATTAGTTGTTTAACCATGTAGTTAGAGGATTTGCATACTTAGTGATCATTTCTTAAGTTTAGTTTGTGTTTTGAATCATTTGCTTAAAAGTCATTATCAAGCTTTGCTTTTACTTAGTCATAGTTTAGATTTGATTCTGCTTCAGTGTTTCAAATTGCATTTACCATTTGACATCAACCAATTAGGCTTAACTCTGTTTTTAACCACCAGCTCCTTTCCATTAGCTTTCTAGGCATTTTCCTTGTGAACATAAAACCACCAAAAGACCAAAAACATCATAAATCATCACAAAAGACCAAAAAAATCACAAAACAATACACACAACGCATTAGGAAACAAGCACCTAGGTACATACAGTACACTTCACTTCAACAGTTTACCAACCCTGGTTGACAATTAAATGAGCTCAGTTTAGGAGCAGGGATAATTTTAAGAACCCCCCTAAATTTATATATATAAAAAATAGGCGAATCCCCATGATACATAGGAAAAATGGAAGGCGATTTTATTAATAATATAATATGTATATATAATTTTTTGGCGAATCTCTCACGAGATTATATTATCCTGTAAAATCATGGCAAATCACCAGTACAAATGGCGAATCACTACTAAAAAATGTTGAATCGTTGTCTAGTGGAGTTCGGAGTGTTGGTTCCAATGAAGATATGGTAATTGAACCAGGAGTAGAAGGAAGAGAACCACCGAGACCAAGCATGGCACATGGTGACTCGTGAGGGAAGTAGTTCTCGTGTAGTTTGGAAAACACGTTCTTCTAGTTCTGCTAAGCGTAGTGTTGTTGCTCATGCTACTACTAGCACTGATATTGAGGTTGGAGAGGAGTTTGAGGAAGCATGGAAGGTAGCAGTGGTGGAGAATTACAAAGAGTACCTCATGATGGGCTCCATTTTTCCCTTTGGTATCTGTGCCTGCAAGATCTTCTGTCCATTGAACCAACAATTAACCGTTCAACCAACAATCAACTTGACTAAGTTGATTAGGTACGAGTCAACTTAGACTAATCTTCAAAACTATGCTTTGCACTATCCCATATTTATCATACTAATGCTACACAACATTGTGCATTTGCACCTAACTCTCAATAATTATTTTCCAAGAAAAATCTATAATAAGACAAATATTTTACTATATTCTAAAAGGTGAAGATGTCGAAATCATGCCACAAAGTGAAAGGAAATAAAATATCTTTCCTCAAACCACCAAATATATAAAGAAAACAATAATGATTATAATAATAGAACTGGATCTATCGATCTATCGATATATGCATGATATGAGAACCATAAGCATTCAAGAGTCTAATCTCAAACTCAACAAAATCCTCTAAACAAGCAACAAACAAACCACTAAAATTTTCAAAGATATCAAGGCTAGACATTAACACAATTTCATGTACTTGAATAAGCCCATTGTTGCTTAGCGTTAGACTTCTTAAATTAGTTCTTTATCATTTAATACTATGACACTATCTATGTGAAAAGAAATAAGTCCCAACTTCATCAAATCTGATTTCATTTCCAATCAAAGATCAAAACTAGCTTCGTTTCCAATACCAATATAAAATCACACATTTTCCAAATATCAATAATTATTTTCCAAGAAAATATAAAACTCGAAACTTAGCAAAATTCCCCAAACACAAGCAACATATATACCATTAAAATTTTCTAAGATGTCAAAGCTAGACATCAAGGTAGTTTCATGTACTTGAATGAGCCCATTGATGCTTTGCATTAGTCTTGTTAAATTAGTTATTTATCATTTAATACTAGTCAAACGCTATCTATGTGAAAATAGGTCCCAAAATCATCAAATCCAGCTTCATTTCCTGTCACAAATAAGAACAAGCAAGACATTGTAAAAGGAAGTGTTTTTCATCCTTCACATTTCTAACATCGCAATGACATTTACTTGCATCCTATGAAATTCTAGGTCTTGCTCAATTCCTAAGCTCCTCAAAGTTCATTTTTATTCTGGTAATGATGTTTTTCTTCTTAAAACTAGCTACAAGAATATGACACTTCATCCTTTGGATTATGGTTAATGACCAATTTTTAATATTTTGTTTTTCTCTTATTCTCTACTGCATTATCACACCATGATTTCAACTTTAATTTATATGCGATAGCAATTTTATTGGTGTTCACGTGTTAGAGTGGCCTCCTCTATTCTCCACTAGTTTGACTAAGATTGAGAATCTTTATGCCAACCAGTTTTATGCCACACCAAATTTTGACTGCATTTTGAAGTAATCTTAGGGAGCCACTTGTTTTCATGTTACTTGTCTTGTCCTTCTATATTAGGTACTTAGTCATAGGAAAACTCTCAATGGGTGAAAGACTAGCTTCTATAAGATAGGATAGGGTATATTGCATTTAACAAGATCATAAACTATAAAAAACTTTTGGATTTTCTCAATTTCCCTCTATGATTCTATAGAGATGATGCAACAACAAAATTCATCTCCATATAAGATAAAAAGATGAAGAGGTGTCTAAAATATGAGCTTCTTCTTCTTTTTTCCAAAACCAAAAATTTGTTGACCTACAATTGCACCTAAGACAAAAATTGGTTTTCCACTTTCTATTAATCATTTTCCCAACATTGTGTTTCTAGTTAAGATTGTGATGAAGGCTGACTTCAAGACCTTATTGTATAACTTTCTTTGATTTGTTATTATCGCTCACAATTAACATAAATTACCTTTTTGTAATTGATTATGGAGCTGTCTTTAGTGCGACTTTTTGAAGTTTCAGGTGCCGAAATCCGGTGAAAATTTTTGAGGTAAAATCTTGGTTTTTGTTATTCAAACTGGTTTTTTGACTCTATATATGGATTCAGCGCCCTCAAAAACCTGTAAGGCACTTCGATTGTGCAAAGTTAGCAATCAAACTTCTCTTTTCAATAAATTCCTGCCTGAATTTAGAGAAATTACACCATAAAAAGTCATCGTAAAAGCCTTCAAAAAGTCGCACTAAAGACTACTCGATTGATTATTACAACCTTTTTTTATTAGCATTTACTCGCATAGCTATGCTAGAACAAAAATCCTTAATAATCCTCGCTTCTCAAAATGAGGTGGAGTCATGTCCATAAGAACAATATCACTAATGTAAAGAAGAAAGGGGATGATGGTTGAACTTTGCTTGTTGTTTGAGAGACCTCTGTTGTACCAAAAACTTATGATTCTTCCATTGTTCCATCACTTAATATTATTGAGGTGATACACTTGGTTCCACATCATTTGGCACCTTTTTACAAATTTCTACATTTGCCAATACTAAAACAGAATTTGAAAATTCAGAATTTTCTACAATTTCTTCAATCAAAACTTTGGAAGACGTTGAGCATTCATCATTGTACAAGATAAATGACTCTAAATTTTTATAAACAACATGTATAGGATGGTCATTTGGCTTTTCTCAACTGTTGATCATGTACTTCATCTTACTTTCCCGGTATAGTTTCCTAAGTTGTCCAAAGATGATAATGGTAGCATAAGAAAAATCAAGTTGTAAGGTATCTCTAAGCTTCTATCTCCATGACCGAGAAGGTAGCATTCCATATCTGGGCAGGATATCATCCACAACATCCATGAGGACATTCTTGGCTAGGATTTGCTCTAATGACACCACTAGGTCCTTGATGAGGCCAAGACATTTCACCCTCCTTGAATCAAATGAGTAAAGATCATGATAAGGTATTGTAATGTCCAGTCCTAATCTATCCATAATGGCCACGGGCATGAGGTTGTGAGAGGCTCCGGAATCAAGCATGGCATTATGGAGGATAAAGTCATGGATTTTGAGGCTTATATAAAATAGAGGGACTTCACTATCTTCTAAATCGCCATCAACAACAAGACGAAAAAGAAGCTCAGGGTGATCATCACTCACATTAACCATGTCTGACATTTGATCAACTAGAAGGAACTTAGCACCTTAAACTTTGTACTGATCATTCTTAACTATTTCAGTTAGAGGAATGGAGTTAAACTTTGTACTGATCATTCTTAACTATTTCAGTTAGAGGAATGGAGTTAAACTTTGTACTGATCAATAAAAGAAGAATGAAGTTTCCTTTCCCTTTATAAGCTTTGACAACCCTTACCTTTTCCCTTTTGACACTTGTAAATGACCTTTGAACCTTTGCACTTGAAAATGGACTTTTGCACCTTCAAATGAGAGATAAAGATAGAATGAACCTCTTTTCACTCTTTGACTCTTGAAGTGACCTTTTATTTGGCATGTTTTAAATGAGATACGAAATAAACTTCTCCGTTTCAAATTTGTGAAATACTCCTTACCCTTTGACATTTGCAAATAACCTTTTTGACCCTTTGTGCAACTTGGAAAGTGACATGTTTCTCTTTCAAATGAGGTAAGAAAACAAAATAACACTCTTTGAACCCTTTGACATGAAAGGTGACTCTTTGGCTCTTTGAGTAAGATGAGAGGATAGAGTTAACCTCTTTTGCACTCCCCGACACTTGAGATGACCTTCTTAGGCATTTAAAATGAGACATTGACTCTTGAGACAAATTTTCTCGTTTTCATGAGACAACAAGACTGTTATTAAAAACTTTGAAATCTTTCACCTTTGGAATTTTGCATTTGATATTGATTCTTCAAACCAGAAAAGATGTCTTTGAAGCTTGAAATGACACTCTTTTGCATTTGACTAGGACAGTAGGTCAAAATGACCTCCCTTGGAGCTCTGACAGTGGATCCTTTAAAAGAGACAGTGAGACAGAGTTCTTCAATTTTCCTCAAATAGTGAGACAAAGATGAGATGTTTGAAAATTTTTCTTGAAATTTGAGCCATATGAAACAAGAAAGATGGCTTTATTTTAATTACATAAACTTGATTGCTCCTTCATTAGGGTTTCATGGATGAAATGGAGGATTACTGCCTTATGTTTAGTGAAAATTTGAAGATTTTTCCAAAGGCAGGGCTGAACCTAGACTTGACCTAAATGAAATGAAATGACATAACCCTAGACCTTTTGAATGATGATGATGGAGATGGTGACCTTGAAGTTGATGATGGCGATGACCTCGACAATGGTGATGATAAATGAAATGAAGCAGCAGCATACATGGTTTAGCCTTCTTCAGTGACCAAAATTATTTTTGAGAACTGGTTCAAAAAAGTAAAATTTATGACCTATGACTTAAAGGGAAACAACTGAAAGAGTCATTTGATCACTGACATACCTGGGCTAACACTCCCATCCACCTAGAAGTTGTATTCACATTGCTATAATTCATGGTTTCTTACCTTGGCTGTAAAATATAAACAACCACATAATGGGTATCCCAAATTAATTTTGGTGAAATTGAGTAGGTTGTAGTAGTTGAGACTTTCCACTCTTATCCTAGTAACCCAAACTGGGAAAACTAAAAAATCTTTTAGAGTTTCACCTCTAGCTTTTATCATCAATCAACTTTGTTGTCCATTATTGGATCTAGGGGATCTACTTTGATTTGTATTAATCTTCTTCAAAGAACAAGTTGGATAATTTCATCCTAATTGGACATTGTGGGAATTCACTGACTTTTCATTATTGTTGACCGTCTTCCTTATTTACATATTTTTCAAGAAACCCAACTTATCAAAATTAAACCCCGAGGCAACTATTTTTTGGGGAAACACTTAAGGTATTGAACCTTGAATCAACCATTTTCCAGGGAAACACTTTAGATAATGTTATTAACATTTTGTTCTTGTGAAAAGATGTAGGAATTATTAAATGGTAGTTAGTGACTTAGTATATGCTTGTTGGAATATAGTTATTTTTTTGTACTTAATAGTTCCCTCTCCTTGAATTGTTGTTCCCCAGTGCAGTTGTAATGATTGATGGATAAGCTAGGAAACCAGTTATTTAGATAGGTATGATAATCTGTCCATATTTTTATTGTTGTGGTAGGACACTATTAAGGCAGCATATCCTTATCACTTGGACCAAGAACCACTATGAATTGATTACTTTCATTGTTAAAATTTCCACTTTGTTGACAAAGGCTCCAATTAGTGCAAGAGAAACCAGTTTGTCTAAATCAATGGAAATGCAGTAGTAATTGGTTGGCCAAGTTTCCAATGCTAGCAAAACTAGAAGAAATTAATTGCTGTTACTTGAATTTTCATCTCATCACTCTTCAACAATTTTTTTATGATACATGTCAGTTAAATTGTATCAACAATTACTTGGAAAACACCTTCTAGTAATTGCAAAAGGTGTTCCAACACTTGTTTATGGCCTTTACATATGCTGAGAGCATTGCAACCTTCACATTTCAATACAATTTTGCATAATGTAGGAAGCAAGAACTAAAGATAATGCTTTTATTTTCTTCTTTTTCTCTGGTAGCCAAGAGATTATATGGGAGAAGATTATTCTGTGATTGTTTCCATTACTTATTTTGAACATGGTGTAAGATATGTTGTTGTGGTTGTTGTTGCAGCAAGTTCTGTGCTTAACATTGAATAATATGCTGTGGATTCCCTTGGTGCTGAAAATTTTGACTTCTAATAGTCGTTATAGGCTTATAGCACAAATTAAAGTTGTTGAAACTAAACAGGTTTTAGTGGTTGAAATTTCGAAGGTTGGTTTGAAGGGTTAACACTTATTTCTTTAAATTCTGCTTCAACCATTACATTTTACACATCTAGGCTGATTCCTGTTACACAAGATTCAAATATTTGTTGCATCTACATCTAAGTATTCATGCCTAGTCTTGAAAGTCTAAACCTTCAGATGCCAACTCCCCATTATCTTCTCCCATCCACCTAGAAGTTGTTTTCACATTACCATAATTCATGGATTCTTAGCTTGGCTGTAGGATATAAACAACCACATAATGGGTAGAAGTTAGAAAAAAATTAAATTTGGTGAAATTGAATAGGTTGTAGTAGTTGAGACTTCCTCTCAGATTCCTCTCTCAACAACCTAAGAAGAAATTAAGACTCAATCTCAAAGGAACCTAATCTTCATCAAAGGCATATGAAAGGAATGGTGCTCATGAATGGGGCTGAAAGACATCATTTCCTATTGTAAAATGCAGACCTCATGACACCAAACCATGCTCATGATATTGATGAAAGTATTGTTGTTTTGGACTCAGAAATTGAGCAAAATAATTACACTTTTATAGCCGTACATTTGGAGGGATTTAACTTAAAGTCTTCATGCATACCATCTAATGAGGACCCAGGAAAGGAGTTTGTGTAGAGGGCTGAGGTTAAGTGTGTTAGAAACGAGATTTCAAGACCAGTAAAAGGATCCTCAAATCAACCTTCTGAAGGGTTGCTCTGTGAATCAGATTCTGTAAGTTTGAATAAAGGTTTGATTCAAAATCAACACCAGGGACGTCATGACAAGGTTTTCCTTATCAGAAAGAGCATCATTCTTCGAGCCCAAACCATGATACAAATAGGAGTGTTCTTGGCCCTGGAGACAACCTTTCGTCTGCTAGAATGAAAATATATTTTTCATGAACCAAAGAGAGCTTTAGAGGGTGGATTTAATGAAGTTATCAGTGATAAGGAAGGTTTCTCTCCCATAATATGCTATTTTTGCTGTGATCAAGGACTTATAGGTCGATTTTTGCCTAGAATGTTGAGAATTCATGATCCCATGGTATCAAAGGAAGGGAATGAGGACACTAATCCACCAGAAACAACACTTGTGGCTTGTAAGTACTCTTATTTTAACATGTCACTTTTTTTCATGATGACTAAACACGGGAAAGGGACACTGCAATCTTGAGATGATCAAGTGGATTCATTGGATCATTGATTTTGCCTTAACAAATCTATGTTGATATGTTCATATTTGAGGGTTCTCAAAAAATCCTTTATGGAGCACTTGCCCCCAAGTTAAAGCCATATCCTATCTAACAGTTTGCACATGGATTGGCATATATATTCTAGAATCTGGAATACAAGGGGAGTCCTATGGAAGGAAGCCTTTGATGATAAATATGCATGACCTCAGGATTACAGTTTTATTGATATGTCATCACACATGAGAAGCTCCTGCAGGATCCAATGTGATGTTTTCCTAGGAAAAAAGGTATTAACTACAACATTTTGCTTTTTACGGTTAAAATGGCCTTGGCAAGACAATGCCACTCATCTTTTGTAGCCTATCTTATTGGTTCAAAGGGAAATCCAAGCTTTCTCTCATAATCATGCTATCATATTCAGTAGGAAGGAGGGTCCTTGATATGTACCAACATTTATTACGTCACGATGATGACAAAATCAAGTGTTATTGAAGGTTTGATCTTAGACAGAATGCAGTGTTAGCACACAGCTCGTTCTTACAGATTGTCACATGTCCTTTCAGATCTGTGGACTGAGTATCATATTAGAATATTCTGGTACAGGTTGGCACTAATATGCATCAACAATTGCCTAGTGCAAACCTATTTAGAGCTATTATATTACAGAGCTTCCCAGTGAACTAGTTACAGATAACTTTGTTGTTGAACACTTGCAAAGATTGGAAAAGTAAATATATATTAACTGCAATTTGTTTGTTGTATTTATGACCACAGAGGAAAGGGGGTGTTGGCATTATTTTAAGTAGGGATATAGGACTAAGTCAATGCAATGGAAGTGGTTACATCCATTGTAAACAAACAACAACTACTCCATATGCAAGATTCATTAGTAGATTTGCTAGTGAATAATCCTCTAGTTGCATCTTTTTTTTCTTAGCCTTTGAAATCATCACAAGTGCCTAGCAACCTAGAAACTACCCCAGTTATCGTAAATTCATGTTGTTTCATGAACTCAGATCTGTGGTGTGTTCTGAATCTGATATTGAGAATAGCACAAACAGATGCCCAGTGATGTGTTGGAAACAGAGCAGGCCATAAAAGTACTTATTGGAGCATTGTAATGCCTAGCTAGCAATAGGAAATGGAATTGCATGAGTAGAGTATGAAGCCTGAGGTGATTGCCAGTGTAAATGGAAGGAAGAACTGCAAGCACCATCTAAGAGGGATGAATTTGGTCTTCCACACTGGAGCTTTTCATCTTCTTAGTAGTATGAGGCTCTCTGGACACATCAAATCTTATGCCCTTCATTTTGAGCTCCTGAATACATCTACTCATAGCCCTAGAAGCAACCCTGTAATTACCATTTTCCCATTCTACAATTCACTTGGAATCATCCTTTATCCGAAGAAAGTTTATACCTCTTTCAATAACAATTATTAGCATCAACAAAGTGCAAATATCTCTACTCTGTTATTAGTATCAACCTCGACTACTGCCTTTAAAGCAACAACATGGTTGCCTTTCATGCAAAGATTACAACATAACTGTCTAGATTTTACTGTTCTTGTAGCCTCACTCCTATCGCATTTCAATCCTAATATAAACATAAACCGATTACAAAATGTCAAAACTTACAAAGAGGACCCTAAAAATAGAAAAGACAAAGAGGCCTAAAATACCCTTAAGATCAAGAAACAACCAATCGAATTAAGATACGAGAGGATGATTTGGAGTTGATTATCCATTTCATTATTAGTCCGGTAATTTTGGAGGCCGGTTCAATACATGCAGATCTGTCATAGATTTGTTAGTGAATAATCCTCTAGTTGCATCTTTTTTCTTAGCCTTTGAAATCATCACAAGTGCCTAGCAACCAAGAAACTACTCCTGGAAGCACCTCCAGGAATTATGTTACAGTTTCATGAACTCAGATCTGTGGTGTGTTCTGAATCTGATATTGAGAATAGCACAAACAGATGCCCAGTGATGTGTTGGAAACAGAGCAGGCCATGAAAGTACTTATTGGAGCATTGTAATGCCTAGCTAGCAATAGGAAATGGACTTGCATGAGTAGAGTAAGAAGCCTGAGGTGATTGCCAGTGTAAATGGAAGGAAGAACTGCAAGCACCATCTAAGAGGGATGAATTTGGTCTTCCACACTGGAGCTTTTCATCTTCTTAGTAGTCTGAGGCTCTCTGGACACATCAAATCTTATGCCCTTCATTTTGAGCTCCTGAATAAATCTACTCATAGCCCTAGAAGCAACCCTGTAATTACCATTTTCCCATTCTACAATTCACCTGGAATCATCCTTTATCCGAAGAAAGTTTATACCTCTTTCAATAACAATTATTAGCATCAACAAAGTGCAAATATCTCTACTCTGTTATTAGTATCAACCTCGACTACTGCCTTTAAAGCAACAACATGGTTGCCTTTCATGCAAAGATTACAACATAACTGTCTAGATTTTACTGTTCTTGTAGCCTCACTCCTATCAGATTTTTTAACCAGAAGATAAACATAAAAACTGATTACAAAATGTCAAAACTTACAGAGGACCCAAAAATAGAAAGACCAAGAGGCCCAAAATACCCTTAAGATCAAGAAACAACCAACTGGCATTAAGATACAAGAGGATGATTTGGAGTTGGATTATCCAGTTCATTATCTGGTAATTTTGGAGGCCGAAGTTCACCATATGCAAGATTCATTAGTAGATTTGCTAGTGAATAATCCTCTAGTTGCATCTTTTTTTTCTTAGCCTTTGAAATCATCACAAGTGCCTAGCAACCTAGAAACTACCCGCTATCGTAAATCTGTTACCATGAACTCGATCTCATAGTGTTCTGGAATCAGTATTGAGAATATGGCATCAGATGCTCAAAGGATGTGTTGGAAACAGAAAGGGTGCTTAGAAAAGTACTTATTGAGCATATCGTAATGCCTAGCTAGCAACAGGAAATGGACTTGTGTGAGCAGAAAGTATGAAGCTCCGAGGTGATTGCCGTTGCAATGGAAGGAAGAACTGCAAGCACCATCTAAGAGGGATGAATTTGGTCTTCCACACTGGAGCTTTTCATCTTCTTAGTAGTCTGAGGCTCTCTGGACACATCAAATCTTATGCCCTTCATTTTGAGCTCCTGAATACATCTACTCATAGCCCTAGAATCAACCCTGTAATTACCATTTTCCCATTCTACAATTCACTTGGAATCATCCTTTATCCGAAGAAAGTTTATACCTCTTTCAATAACAATTATTAGCATCAACAAAGTGCAAATATCTCTACTCTGTTATTAGTATCAACCTCGACTACTGCCTTTAAAGCAACAACATGGTTGCCTTTCATGCAAATATTACAACATAACTGTCTAGATTTTACTGTTCTTGTAGCCTCACTCCTATCAGATTTTTTAACCAGAAGATAAACATAAAAACTGATTACAAAATGTCAAAACTTACAGAGGACCCAAAAATAGAAAGACCAAGAGGCCAAAAATACCCTTAAGATCAAGAAACAACCAACTGGCATTAAGATACAAGAGGATGATTTGGAGTTGGATTATCCATTTCATTATCTGGTAATTTTGGAGGCCGAAGTTCACCATATGCAAGATTCATTAGTAGATTTGCTAGTGAATAATCCTCTAGTTGCATCTTTTTTTCTTAGCCTTTGAAATCATCACAAGTGCCTAGCAACCTAGAAACTACCCCAGTTATCGTAAATTCATGTTGTTTCATGAACTCAGATCTGTGGTGTGTTATGAATCTGATATTGAGAATAGCACAAACAGATGCCCAGTGATGTGTTGGAAACAGAGCAGGCCATGAAAGTACTTATTGGAGCATTGTAATGCCTAGCTAGCAATAGGAAATGGACTTGCATGAGTAGAGTATGAAGCCTGAGGTGATTGCTAGTGTAAATGGAAGGAAGAACTGCAAGCACCATCTAAGAGGGATGAATTTGGTCTTCCACACTGGAGCTTTTCATCTTCTTAGTAGTCTGAGGCTCTCTGGACACATCAAATCTTATGCCCTTCATTTTGAGCTCCTGAATACATCTACTCATAGCCCTAGAAGAAACCCTATAATTACCATTTTCCCATTCTACAATTCACTTGGAATCATCCTTTATCCGAAGAAAGTTTATACCTCTTTCAATAACAATTATTAGCATCAACAAAGTGCAAATATCTCTACTATGTTATTAGTATCAACCTCGACTACTGCCTTTAAAGCAACAACATGGTTGTCTCCAATAATTATATTGCCTCCTCCTCCATATTTTCCAGGAATACCTTGACAAACTCCATCAAAATAGCTCCATGCCTTCAATTTATCAATCTCATAGTTTTTCAAATTTCATTGGTTGTTCATCTTTATAGGTTTGCAAATACCTCGATATGCATATCTGACATGATGAACTCATGATACCCAGCTAATACATGATATTCATGATATCCACTCAGATATCTCCTCTTGCTAGCCCAACAAAATTCCTACTCTATTTTCCTGAACACTAGTTCAAAGAACACACATCTAGCATTCTACCACCTGATTCTGCTCAAATGCAAATTTGAACCTTGAGGATGCAAATTTGAACCTTGAGGAAAATTTGGCTACAGCATGTAACTTCAGTCAATCTTCACAAAATCATAAATGGTCTGTACAAACCAGAAGCATGTGTATAAATCAACTATACCCATCAATACAAAGAAAGCATATGAGATAATTGTCATGTAGCCGAAGTACAGAATGCCAAAGACAAGGTTCGTAATATCCATCTTGGTGAAGAAGTGGAATGTAGCATACAATGATACAGGAATAGGTAAAGTGCAGATGAGCCTGAAGTTAGATAAGCTCTCCACCACCAGTGGTAGTCCTGACTCCTCACTACACAAATGAAAGTAGCAGAGGACAATAGTGATCTCTGCACAAGTAACAATAAGAATAAATAAGACAATGACCAGAAACCCAAAAATGTAATAAAATAGATGCATCCAAATAGATGTTAAGATGAAGAATACTTAAATGAAAACTACACCAAAGGGTAATATGCCTCTAATGTGTACTGAGAAAACTGGTTGTATGTACCATGCATGCTCTGGAATCTACCTAGGAATTTTCAGCTACAGGAGAAATCAGCTACAGGATCTACTCGTTCCAAGAAAAATGGAAGTGAAACTAGGGTTTCAAACTTTCAGGAGAATGCAAGGCATATGAGCAATGTGGTAACTTGCAAGCTGAAGGTACCCTTTCTGCTAAAAATCTGGTGAATATTAATTCGGAATCAACGAGAATATCTACTCGTGCCAATAAAAATGTAGGTGAAACCAGGATTTCAGAACTTGCAGGAGAATGTAAGGTAGATGAGCAAAGTGGTAACTTGCAAGCTGTAGGTAGTCAGCAGACCAAGTCCCCTCTCCTTCCAACGATGTAGAGGAATCTCCACCAACGAATGCAACAGACCTTTGCTGAACCCTCTCCAACACCGCTGCCCGGTCTAAATCGTAAATCCGAGGCGGCAGACCGCAGGCGTACGCAACCCCAGCATCATCAAAGGGTGAATGCAGATCCAAAACCCTGCAAGTTAGTAAATCGGGGGCGAATACAACCCCATAAAATCACAGATCGGTGAATGGAAGGCGAATGCAACATTTCAGGTTCATCCGCCCTTTTATTTTTCATGGCTAAACTACAATAATTATTTATTTTTAAAATAATTTTGGGGCTATTTATACAAAACTATACAAAATAGGTTCTATATAAAAAATTCGCCCCTCTAAAATCTAAAACCCCTTAAATTTCGCCTTTGGGCTAAAATTCGCCCCTAAAATTATCTCTGTTTAGGAGACTAGATTGAGACCAAACATTTTGGCGTCGTTGCCGAGGAAGTGAAAACTAGGTAACCTTTGTTTCTTAGCATCCAAAAACAATTTTATGCATAGGGAGAGAGATTCAAGGGGAATATTTATAAGCAGCAGAGGCAGAAATTTGATTTCTAGAACACCACTTGTTTCATCTAGATCCAGAGCTAGTACACCTTCAACTCAAACCCATCTTCCATCCTTTACTGATCCTGGACTTCTATAAGACATGAAATCAAATATTCCATTAGAGAAACCTTCCACTTCATCCACTGAACCTGCCACAGAAGAAGATCTAAAGACTCATAGTAGGGACACAAATCTTTCCACTTCCACAGGGGATTCAACTATGGTAGAAGAAGGAGGAGGAGGATTTTTTAATGGAGAAAACACACTATTTGGAGGTAGAGGTAGAGGTAGAGGAGAAGGAGGTAGAGGAGAGGGAGGTAGAGGTGAAAATGGAGGAAGAGGTAGAATAGGAAGCTCTTTTGGGTTCCCTATACTTGATGAAGAAACCAATACAACCATGAAAAAAATTTCACCCTCTGTCCTTCCAAACTTCTATGGACTTAAAACTGAAGATCCTGAAACTTTCTTATTCGAATTTGAAGTGCTGTGTAGAACTTATGACTACTTACAAGATTCTCAAAAACTGAAATTATTCCCTTCAACTTTGAAAGGAGCAGCATTGAAGTGGTTTATGAGTCTAATCAGTAGTTCTATTAGAACATGGGAAGACATGAAACAAGAATTTCTAGAGAGATACTTGGATTATTGTATGCCGGTTAATCATAAGGAAGAAGTGTTCAAGATGTTACAAAAAGAAGATGGAAACTTAGAAGATTTGTTGGAGAGATTTAATTACAACATCAAAAGGGAAAAAATGGAAAATCTAGATCAAGACACCTTAAAAGCTCTTTTGTTGAAAACAATTAGGGATGAATGGTTGGATATTCTTAACATGATGGGAAAAGGGGATATATCACAACTCACATTACCCGAAATATCTGAGTTATGTATCAACCTTTCAAGAGGGAAATCTAAAACTGTCAAAGGTCCAAGAGATCCTGCTCTTGCAAGGGCAAGTAAATCTGCTTCTGGGACAGTAAGTAGATCAGAAATAGGACACATGCTTGATGATTTTAAATCCGACATCTTAGGGAGTCTTAGTGAACAAATAGACACCCTCAAGATACAAAACAAGCAAAAGGCTGAATCTGATGCCTTGGCAATCTTTTGTCCCAAATGTAGGAAGAAACATGCCTTGAGAGAGTGTCCTCTAGATGTAAAAGTTGTAGAAACCTGTGTTATTTGTTCTGAGAAACATGAGACCAAGAATTGTCCTTCTCTTCCTGGTCTCAAGGCTGTTTTTCAGGAAGAAACTCCTACAGATTCCACAGAATCTCTTAACTTTGTATCTAGAAGACCTTGGCAGGGACCCCAGACACAAGGATTCCATGATCAAATGTATAATCAACCTCCACCTTGGAATTCTTGGCAGCAACCTTGGCCCCAATTTCAAAATCAATCTCAAGCTTGGGCACAAGGATCACAAGGTCCCTATGGAAGATACTCTCCATATTATCATTATCCACCATCCTATCCACCATATCCACATTTTTATCCTCAAAATTCCCAACAAAATTTTCCTCAAAATCTTCAACAAAATTTTCAACAAAATCCTCAACAACATCATCCGAACCAACCACATCAAAATCAACCACTTCCATTACCATTCCCTCAAAAATCCAATCAATTGCCAGCTCAACCCATACCAAACCCCAATAATAAGAACCCTCAGAATACATACATGATAGAAGGTCAACAGTTTCCAACTTATTTAATTACTCCTCTAGACCATAGTGATGTTCAACTTAGGTCTGGAAGGATACTTGAAAAGAGGAAACCTTCTGTGATCATACAAGAACAAGATAATTATGAGGAAGACTCCCTACGGGTGAATAAAAGTCTTGAGGAAGACACATCCTTTCAAGACCCACACATTGAAAAACTAAAACAAAAAGATCCAATAAATCCAACTCCTGTATTAGATCAACCATCCGCATCTACTTCTATACCTCCCTTTCCGGAAAGATTACAAATTGATAGAGGTGTAGAAAAACAAATCATGGTGCCTAATTATGATTTCTTAGATGAATTGAGAAATGCTTGCATTAAAATTCCATTATTGCAAGCCATCAAGGAAATCCCAATTTTAGCCAAAACAATAAAGGAGTTGAGTATGAAGACAACAAGAAAAAGAACAAGAGAAACCAAGAAAATTCAACTGGTAGGACAAATAGCAGACATTATGATGGGAAATATTGCTATTCCAAAGTATCTTGACCCAGGAAATCCAGTTGTCAAAATTCACATCAATGGAATTGAAATTCAAAACACACTCATTGATTTAGGAGCAGCAATAAATATCATGAGTAGACAAATCATGGACAAACTGAAACTTCCTAATCTTTTCTTTACACCCACACTATTACAATTAGCAGATAGATCTGTGATCAGACCAGATGGGGTAATAGAAGACATTCCAGTGTCCCTAGATTCTTGGGAGTACCCTGTGGATTTCATGATCCTAACTCCCAAGAATAATCTAGCAGGCCATCCTGTTATATTAGGAAGACCTTGGTTGGCTACAGCTGATGCTTTCATTAGTTGTAGGTCCGGTGATATGTATATTTCTGATGGTAGTTCAACTAAGAGATTCACTTTATATCCTCCAGCTAGGACAATTACAGATCTAGATGACACTCAATGAATAGAGGATGAAGAAGATTTACAACCACTCTTCACAATTTCAGAAATTAGTGAAGATAATCAAATTCTAAATACTCTAGAAAATTTTGAATCCTCTCCAGAACACAAACATGAATCATTTCAAGAGGGATCCAATATTGAGTTTTTGTCATCTAGGTAGATGTCTCTTCATTCTATGGACAAATTTGGCAGCTCTACAAGTGAAATTTTTCTAGGCAAAACTTTGAACATAAACAAGAACCTAGAAAAATCTCAACAAGAAGAGTTAATCAAAGTATTACAGAGACATTCTTCTGCATATGCATGGGAATACACTGACATGAAAGGGATAAGCCCCAAGACTTGTACTTATCACATCTATATAGAGGCAAATTGCAAACCAATCAGACAGCCTCAAAGACGGATGAATCCAAATCTTAGGGAAATTGTCAAGGAAGAATTGCAAAAATTGTTAAATGTTAATTTCATCTATCCTATTTCAGATAGTCAGTGGGTTTCTCCTTTGGTAATTGTGCCAAAGAAAATGGAAAATGGAGGGTGTGTGTTGACTACCGAGAACTGAATAAAGCTACTCTTAAAGACCATTTTCCCTTACCTTTCATAGATCAAGTATTAGACACATTAGCTGGCAAAAAGTACTTTTCATTCCTAGATGGGTTTAGTGGTTACAATAAAATCCAAGTAGCACTTGAAGACCAAGATAAAACCACATTTACTTGTCCTTGGGGTACCTATTCCTACCGAGTATTGGCATTTGGATTATGCAATGCACCTGCAACATTCCAAAGGGCAGTATTAGGAATTTTTTCGGATCTAATACATGACTGTGTAGAGGTGTACATGGATGATTTCACAGTTTATGGGAATACATTTGAAGAGGCTTTAGAAAACTTGGAATCTTAAAAAGATGTCAAGAAGCAAACCTTTCACTTAGTCATGAAAAATGTTTTATGATGTTTACTGAAGGTATTGTTTTAGGGCACCACATTTTAGGGGATGGGATTAGAGTTGATGAGGCAAAAGTTGAAGTCATTTCTAACCTATCCATTCCAAGTTGTCAAAGAGATGTTAGAATTTTTCTAGGATTTACAGGGTATTATCGGAGACTTATAGAAAACTTCACCAAAATAGCATCTCCACTCTTTAAATTACTCACCAAATATTGTGAATTCAAGTGGACTTCTGATTTCCAGTTAGCTTTTGAAACCCTGAAAACCAAAATTTCTGAAGCACCTATATTAAGGGGACCTAACTGGAAGTTACCTTTTCATATCTCGACAGATGCTTCCGATACAGCTCTAGGAGCAGTATTGGGACAGAAAGATTTAATTCCTTATGCCATCTATTATATCAGTAAAAATTTGACTCCTGCAGAGTTAAACTATACTGTAACTGAAAAAGAGTTTTTAGCCGTTGTTCATGCCATAAACAAATTTAGACACTATATAACAGGCTATGAAACTTTTGTTCACACTGATCATTCTACAATTAGATACTTAATGAACAAATCAATCACTAATGGCAGAGTTATAAGATGGTTGTTACTATTGCAAGAATTCAACATTACTATTCTAGATAGGCCTGGAAAACAAAACACTGTGGCTGATTTCCTGTCTAGAATTCAAAATATCAAAGATGACACTCCGGTTGAAGATCAATTTCCCGATGAATATCTTTTTGCAATCTCTACTCAAACTCCATGGTTTGCTGATATTGCTAATTATTTAGTTTCAGGAAAATTTCCTTCAATTATGAATGCAAGGGATAAAAGAAAAAATCATTAATGATAGTGCAAATTATTCATGGGTCGCTAATGAGTTGTACAAGACAGGTCCAGATTTGATCATAAGAAGGTGTGTTCGTGAAGATGAGATGCCTGAAATTCTCAAGGCATGTCATGATGAACCTTGTGGCAGACACTTTGCAGATAAGAGGACAACCTATAAGATCCTTAACTTAGGATATTATTGGCCATCCTTGTTTAAAGATGCTAAGGAGTATGTCAAAAGGTGTGACAGTTTCCAAAGGGTAGGGAAACCTTCTCCTTCAGGTGAGATGCCATTACAACCTCAGGCACACATTGAACCTTTTGAAAAATGGGCTTTGGATTTTGTAGGACCTATTAGTCCTCCATCAAGACAAAAGAAATACATATTAGTTTGCACTGATTATGTTACTAAGTGGGTAGAAGCTAAACCATTACTTGTTGCTAATGAATCATCCGTAGTTACTTTTCTTTTTGAGGATATTTTTACTTGTTTTGGTGCCCCAAGGGAAATTGTTACAGATCAAGGAGCTCAATTTACATCAAGGCTAGTGGAGCAAATGATGGAGAGGTACAAAATCAGGCATAGAAAATCTACTCCTTATTATCCACAAGCAAATGGTCAAGTGGAATCTACTAATAAGGTCATTGAAGGAATCCTAACAAAGACTGTTCATTTACATAGAAGAGATTGGGTAGATAGGCTTCCTGAAGCCTTGTGGGCCTATAGAACTACATGGAGAAACACAACAGGCCATACTCCTTATGAGCTTGTTTATGGAAAGCAAGTTTTGTTTCCCATAGAATTCCAAATTCAAACATTCAAGATGGCAGTTCAGCTAGGACTTGATCTGACGGAGGCACAAAAGCATAGACTGGAGCAAATTAATGAATTGGATGAGATCAGACAAGATGCAGTTCAGAAAACAAGTCTAGTCCAACAGCAAAGGGCTAGATGGCATGACAAGCACATCAAAGAGAAGAAATTTAAAGAGGGTGATTGGGCTCTCTTGTTTGATTCAAAATTCAAGGATTTTCAAGGGAAATTTCAGACACATTGGCTTGGGCCATATGAAATTGTTCAAATTTTTGATAATGGGGCAGTAAAAATCAGAACTATAGATGAAGAAGAGGTCACTTTTCTTGTGAATGGTCATAGATTGAAGCTATATCACAAACCACTCTCAAGAGAAGAATTTGTCAAGAAGTTCCAAGAAAGCAATGATGTGAAGTTAATGAAGAAGAGTCTCTCTTCTTCATCAATTTGATTAAATTTTCTGAAGCATTTCTCTTTTGAAAAAAAATTAAATAAATAAATAAAAAAATAAAATAAAGGTATAAACATGAAAACCAATCATTGATTGGCATGTTTATACAGAAAAGATAGGGTGAAAATCAGAGTCTCTCTGACATTCTAACTTTTCCCATTTTTGTTTTTGCAAGCAGCTGTTACAAAAATCATAAGTTCAGATCCATAGTGCTTATGATCCATCTCATTTCATTTCACTCCATTCACTTATCCATCCATACTCCATCTCATTCATTCATTCATATTCTACTTCATTCCATAGATCATTTATCGCATTCCATACTCCATCCATCTCATTTTCATGACAAAATACAAAATTTGATGTCTTGCTGTAAGTGAATAAAACATGTCATGAATTGCAGTATAGTTCTTATGTTCTTTCACTCCATTTCATAAACTAAATCCATTCCATTTCATCATCCACTTCATACATATCATGTCTCATCATCCATATTCATTCATACCATATAAAATTTCACCTATATTCCAAAAGCACTCCATTCCATGATTAAAATGATCTACAGGAACATTCTGCAGCTCAACAGACATTCTGCAGCTGATCAGCCTTTCTGCAGCCAGACAGTCTTTCCGCAGCTACAAACCCTGAAGGCATCAATCAGCAGACATTAGAATTGCAACAAAGTGACCCAGTGTATCCATGAATCAAAAGCATCAAAGAAGGATAATGAAGACTCTTCCAAAGGTGAACAAGAAGACAAAGACTACAAAAATCAAATGAAAGGCAGAGGTAACAAGTTTAAATTATAATGGCATTTCATAAAAGTTTAGCATAGTTTTAGTTATGGATTGTTCGAAAAGGTTGTTTTAATTATTTTTATTGATCAAGACCAATAAACCCTCCACAAACTTTGGATTAAAATCTCCCATTTCAAATTTCATGCCCGATATCATTTAAGCGGTTAAAATGGTCGAGGTATTTGAATTCTTCACGTCTCTTAACCAAATCATTCAATGATGATTCTCTTTGCCGTTGTAAAAATCTCCGCCGTCTCTTCAATCATTAATTCATTCCCTCCACCTCACTCCACTACTTCATTTCGTGACCACTGCCATCACTCCATTCTGTAGCCGGCATTTCATTCCGTAGACAGAGATATTCTTATCACCGAGAGCAGAGCAAAAGGATATCAGTTTGAATAGCATTGAGCATTATCATTGTAAACGCAGAGCAGAGCAAAAGGGTAAATTCAGAGGTATAGCAGCGTGAGAATTTGAAGCCATTTGATTCTGTGGGCAGACAAAGTATCACTGTGGGCAGAGAATGAGCATTATCACTATAAACACAGAGGTATAGCAGAAAAGAATTTGAAGTCATTTGTCACCGGGAGACAGAGGTGTAGCATTGAAGAATTTGAAGCCATTTGTTACCAAGAGACATAGATATAGTAGTATGGGAATTTGAAACTATTTTCCACCGAGAGACAGAGGTATAGTAGTGTGGGAAACTTGAAGCCATTTGTCACTGTCAAACGGAGGCATATCAGTCCAAAGTTCAATTGTCAACAGAGGTATATCAGCTCGAAGTTTGAAGACATTTTTCATTGTCAACCAGAGGTATGTCATTCCGAAGTTTGAAGCCATTTTCATTAAGAACTTGAAGCCATTTCAATTCGAAGGTGAAAGTCATTGTTTTTGTGGGTAGAAGAGTGTTAATTTGAACATTGAAGAAGCAATCATGGGTTTCATTGTAAGAACTGAACCAGTGGGTTCAAAACATTTAGAAGGCTACCCTCAATGCAAAGAAATGTTACAACAAATAGGATGGCTTCAATTTTTGGAGAAATTTAATGGCTTCCACAAGGAAGTCACTAAAACATTTGCAAGATCATTTCAAGGAACCGAAGTTGAAGTGGGGGATGTCAAATTTACTGTCACTGAAGTTTTCATTGCAGAAGCTACAGGGTTGCTCAGAACTGGAGAGTGATGGTTCAAAAATAGAGAATTCCACAATGAATCCTGGAAGGAAATTTTAAAATCACCAGGTATGGATGTCACTGTATTTAAGAAAGGAATTCCCAGTTCTGCATTGAAAAATAAATGGAGAAACATACTACTTCTTCTACAAAAATTTATTACATGTGAGGGTAGATATGGCACATTTTATGTCTACCACATTAGACTGATAATGCATTTTCTGGGGGAAGACTTAAACCTACCTTACTTCTTGCTTCAAAGCTTGAAAAAGATGGCTTCCTGTGTTCAAAGAAGGGTTCAATTTTTAGAGACAACTTTATATCATCATGGTTTGGTCAAAATTTTGATTGAACACCATCTAGCTAAAACAAATGATACATGGGACGATTTCTTGATAAGAAATCATTTTGAAGAGCCAAAAGAACCCTCACCAGAACCACAGCCTACAAGGAGAAGTAGGAAATGGAGGGCCTCAAAAGTTGAAATTGACAAAACAGTCCAAGAGAGCAGTGAGGAAATCATTTTAGAGAAGTTGACTCAAATCAAGAGGCAACTTAAGAAAGAAAAGGTAATCAATAAATCTGCTACAGAGAAAGGAGAGCGATCTTCTCAGCCTAGAAGAAGCCACAAACTAAAGGGGAAACTGAAGAAAACACTAATCAAACAAATAGGGGTAATCAATATAGAAGATGAAGAAACATCCATTGAAGAAGATGTTGAAGAGGATTTTAATGAAGGAACCCCTGAAATTGACCCTTCTCAACAAGAAATTTATGACTATGTGGAAACTTTGGAAAGGAGAGCTTCAGAAAGCAGAGAGAGAACCCCCAGTCCTCCACTGTCTGAAATAGATGTATTAAGAAGGGATAGGTATGAGTTGGAATTACTGAATAGACACATCAAAAATGAGAATGAAATTCTCAAGGATCAAGTCAAGCTCAAAACTGATATGAACTCAACCTTATCCCTACATATAGACAAAGTGGAGAAGACCAATGAAAAGTTGAAGAAAAGGAACAAGAAGCTAATCAGGGCACTCACCAACCTAAGGTTCAAAATTGTTATCAGAAAACCCAGAAGGTCTCTAGCTTCCAGACAAAGGATAAGGAGAGGATTAGATGTTCTTGCAGAAGCCTCTGAGTTCATAGGATAATTTTCATGAGGACATGCAAGGAGTCAGCAGTGGGGGTATGTTGAGCCTCAAAATTGTGCTTTCTTTCATCTCATTTTACCTCATTTTCCCTTGTCCATTGCTATCCTAGACCCAATTGATCAATGAATATAGTTAAAATTACTTTTAGAATGATTTACATGACTGAATTGCTAAATTTTATGATTTTTGCCATTGTAAAGCATTTTGACCGGAACTAGCTGCAGAATGCAGACATTCCGTAGCTAACCGGCGATTCTGCAGTTGTCTTCACGTTTGAGTATGTTCCAGGTGGCCTCTCAAGAAAAACCGCATATGGGCATAATCCACGTCATGTCTACATGGTTCGTTGCTCATTATGGAAGAAGAAATGAATTCTGGGTACGGTTTTGGAACGTGGGAACACATTTAGGAAAGCAGACTTCTATTAGGACTGTCTCAGTCTAGATGTCTTTTTCCTCTTCACGCAGCCACTTCAAGAGTCCTAATGTGATTCCGATAAGGAAAGACAGTGTTCCTGAAATTGTTGCAAGTCTTGTTATGTACATTTGCTATATAAACACTTGGGAAACCGAGAGCTATGTTAGATTTTATGTTGAATTTGATGCTAGATTTTGCTTAGATTCTGTGCTACATTTCTGAATACGCAGAGTGCTATGTTCAAGTTATTTCATTTTTAATGGAGCAGACAGTGTTGTTTTGAAGGCGTTGATTTAATTTGGAGTTGAATTCCGTCAGGTGGTAGAGGGCCCCTGCCTCTTGCACGAATTTATTTGCGTAAATTAGATAAGTATTCTAGCTGCCTTTACGTTTTTGAATTTGAATTAGTAGTTGTTTTAATTAGCTACTGTAGTTGTACTCATTCTAAATCTTCCACAAGAAGAAGCTCTTCCAAAAGATTATAATGATGAATGGGAAATGACTATAGTATTGTAGGATTAGAAGTTGAATTCATAGTTGTTTTTAATTAGCTACTGTAGTTATACTCATTCTAACTCTTCCACAAGAAGAAGCTCTTCCAAAAGATTATAATGATGAATGGGAAATGGCTATAGTATTGTAGGATTTAGTTGTAATTTTTGTTGTTCATTATCACAGTTACACTTGTTCTAATCACTCTTTCACAAGAAGAAAATCTTCCAATAAATTCTTAAGGAGTCCAGGACATGACCGTGATAATGAATGATTTAGTTGTGTGTTTATACTAAGTACCATCTCTGTTCTTGCTCTTAAACGCTTGCCCAAAACATCATAATGACGAGTAGGATATGGATATGATATCTTAGTTTTTCATTGCTTTCAGTCCTTTACGTTTGCATTTGCACTCAATTACACAGTCAGAATTGTTCTAGCTCTTCCAAAAGAAGGAATTCTTCCAAAATATCAATAATGATGGACAAACACACTGTATAATTTCATAGAATAATGCATGATAGCATAGTTAGGATGCTCCGGAGTTTAATTGCACTTAACTCATGTTCAGTTACTTTGTTTTGAGTTTGATAATGACTTATAGTTCAGCATTGTTTTAGATTAGTGGCATCTTAAGTTCATTCTTAGATTAACTCATTGCACTTGCACTTCACATTTAGATTGTCATTCACTGCACATTAGATTACTTCAGTTGTTAAGATTAACAAAACAGCCTTCATTATTTACAAACATCTTCTTGTTCTAAAATCTACAATTGATCCATAACCATATGAACAGAAGACAACATCATTTTAAGGCCTGAAGTACCTCTGCAATTTCCTTATCATTTCATAAACAGAGCCCTCCCTCATAAGATTACCTTGAAAAGAAATCAATAACTCTTGAGTAAGGTCTTGTGACATTCAATTAAATTGCAGAATAGAGTTAGGAACTAGTCCTAGAACAGAAGATCTTAGGATGGTATCAATGTTTTTCCTCCAAATCTGTTTCAAATCTCTAATCAAGGACAAAATGTTGCATCATTGTAAGATTAGTTGTTTAACTGTTTAGTTAGAGGATTTTCATACTTAGTGATCATTTCTCAAGTTTAGTTTGTGTTTTGAATCATTTTCTTAAAAGTCATTGTCAAGCTTTGCTTTTACTTAGTCATAGTTTAGATTTGATTTTGCTTCAGTGTTTCAAATTGCATTTACCATTTGACATCAACCAATTAGGCTTAACTCTGTTTTTAACCACCAGCTCCTTTCCATTAGCTTTCTAGGCATTTTTCTTGTGAACATAAAACCACCAAAAGACCAAAAACATCATAAATCATCACAAAATACCAAAAACATCACAAAACACTACACACAACGCATTAGGAAACAATCACCTAGGTACATACAGTACACTTCACTTCAGCAGTTTAGCAACCCTGGTTGACAATTAAATGAGCTCAGTTTAGGAGACTAGATTGAGACCAAACATGAGCATCGTCATAAAATTAGTTTCCCTTGTAATATTTCTCAAGGCAAGAATTTGACTCATGAGTGCCCTTGGATGGATGAATTTTACCATTGATAAACTTGATTATTATGTGGCTTCAGCCCAACTTTCCACTATAGGGACCTCAATCTCACTTGTGGGAGATAACCCTGGTCAATATCAGAGTGTTGGAATGAGCTTCTTTAAAATATCATCTCTTATTATTGTATTTCCTCAATTACCATCGCCTGAAATTATTTCATCCTAAAATTATGAGGAAATATTTCGGTAATAATCACATTAAAATGAACATTTCCAATGCGTTTTGAACCAACCAGTGTGGAACCCACTTGTGGAACCCATAGACCTCATGATCTTTGGGTTGTGTCTCCTGATCTTATGGAAATTGATAAAGCTAGTGATCATCCTCTTCCACCTGTTGTGGAAGATATTACCTCTCTGGAAGTCCCATAAGTACCTCCTGACGTTCGTGAGAAACTCAATTCTAATATGGAATATGACCATGATCCTTTTCCCACAGAGGCCATCACTCCATCTCTTCCAAATGAATCCGTTGATGAAAAGTCTTCTTACTGAAAATTCATCTTGGAGGTCATAGATTAACCTCTTGATCATCCTATGAATATTAGGCCTGTTCATGCCTCTAGTATTCCAAACTTGGAAAAGGTAGAGAATGGAAAACAAAATCTTGAATCGACCCAGGGGGCATCTCCTCGACCATCCTTAAACGTGCTACCCATGGAAGAAGTAAATTCTTGGGTTTCTAATGATGAAATTTCCAGTGAATTACCCAATTAATTACCACCTATTGACGAGCGTCTTGTACTACCTTTATGTCTTGATCCTCCTTTATGTCCTTAGGATAATTTTTATAAAATGGCTATGTTAGAATGTCCTTGGCATGGTAAAACTTTCCAGGTTGGGTATCTTGAATTTTCTTGGCATGGAACCACATTGGTGAGTGATATGGTCCTCTTAATCTCCATGAGTTCACATTTAGAAACCATTGGCTTGTGCCTGAATATGGGCACACCTTAGCATGACTTACTAGAGTGAGTTTCACTTGTACATATTGTACATAGGAGTATGATGATTTATATTTTATTGGTTTTTTGTGTGATATGAGTATGTTTCATGCCTTATTTATGCCAAAAATCCAAAAAATATATGTCTTTTTTTTTCCTCATCGATGTTTATTTCTTTCATTATATGGTTTAACCATGGGTATAGTATTTCTATATGGTTTTTATAGGATAGGGTGGAATTTTTTTTGTGACATCTATGGACCTTATTTACGTTTCTCTTACACTTGGCATGTAGGGGTAGGTCATATTTCGTTGTTACCGATGCATTATTAACCGTTAGTGCCATCATCGTGCCTTAGGTCATACCCTCTCA
The DNA here is from genome assembly GCA_034641835.2 of Pinus albicaulis. NCBI lineage: Eukaryota > Viridiplantae > Streptophyta > Pinopsida > Pinales > Pinaceae > Pinus > Pinus albicaulis. Next base: position 900,907,474 of record CM076577.1, on the reverse strand, counting down.
TGTTGCTTTATGCATGTCGTAGCTTGGTGGTGGAGCCTACCTGTACATGGATGTCATAGTTTCATGCCCTCTTTTCCATATTGGTATCCATGTAGTCGTTATTACTCTTTTTCAGAAGCCCTCCTTCTGCTCCACCATGACCTAGAATCTGAGCCTCATTTCATCTTCTTCATCATATTTCTGGATACCCTAGGAGGATTCCACCACTTTTATCCCTTGTGATTGCCTTTTTTTATCAGCCTATTTTTTTAAGATGAGCCTTGTTTTCTTCAATCCATTGTCATCATCTTCTTGGCCTACCATTCACTCTCACTTGGTTTTTACCTTTTCTAGGAGGAATCCATGTGATGAGTGATCCTATTAGCCAACCTCTTGTCCTCTTTATGTCACAAGAAGTTCCACCATGACCAAAACCAGTTTCTACCCCTTATACCACTCATTCCTCCAAGAGGAGTTTCCTTTAAGCTCTTTTCAGACTCCTTAACTTAGAAAATATTGTCGAGTTAACTTGTCTCCTTCATGTTCGCTAAAGTACTTGAATCAACGTCTATTGAGTATAAATTTTAACCCCTTTTCAGACTGATTAGACTAGTTACGAAAAAGGAATACTCTAGTCTATTATGGCTAGAAGGTTCTCCCTTGTATTATTTTATCTCTTTTTTGGGATTGGGGGACTACAATTATGAAAAAGGAACTTTAAAAAGATAAAAGGAACGGAAAATTCATTTACATTAATCATCAAAATGGCAGTGTCAATCATGTGGCCTTTGAACATGGAACTTATCTGCATCATTATCTCACAGTTGGGTTTAAGCTTACCTAGAAGTTGTACCATACATATGAGTATTTCTTCTCCCCTGGTTGATTACTCTTCCAGTCATATGGAGGTTTCTTCAATTCCTCCTGCATCGTTGCACGATATCACATGGTGATCATTAGTCATGATGCCAAGTCACTCTTATGTCGTTCCATTATGTTTTTAAGGGAAGTATCAACCTATGTTGGCCATCTATATTAGCCTATTGACCTTTTTGATTCATACACATTTGTGTCAGTTTCACTTCATCATATCATGAATTCATCCATCCATCACATCAGCCTGGTATGTTCTGTGTTGATTGATGGGGGATACATCAATTCCATACTTTGAAAAATCTTCTCCTGTCAACTTCAAATAATTATTCAGGACCATGGTCTAGGGACTACTAATACCTCAGAGCTTGTATACCTCAGTGTCAATATTCCTCGTGATCAACAATGGGTTTATATCATAGACTCCTGATCGGTCGAGTTTATTATTGTTTGACTTCAGCTCATATATTCACACTTAGTAGACTATACTAGGTACCTTGGGGTCCATTTTACTCATTGTTGGATTCACTCACATCTATTACTATTTTACCTCATTCACTGGTAATCAAATAGTATCTACCATGCTTGACATCAACAAATCTATTCACATGTATATTTGTACTATCAGGGTTATGTTGAAGACCCTAGGTTAGGGACATCTCATCGTTATATGGTACCCTTCCCATGATGCATTGGAGTTATGTATAATTTATGTACTTTGATGAATATTATGGGGAACCTCCTATCTGTTATGTTTCCATAGTCCTACTGATGTATATTATGACATAGATCCACATTTTGTTTTCTGGTGGCTATGCTCTATATGATGAGTCACATGGATCTACTGTGTATTTATTCATGGCCATGTATATAATTTCTTGTCATGGATCCACAGTGTATGTTTTGGCATCCATGTTCAAGACTTATTTATGACCAAACATGGGTATTCCCACCTCGAGGATGTTATCAACAAATATGTGACTGCAACATTTGGTGTATTCCAATCTATATTATTGTCTTTGTCTCCTTCCTCTCATTTTGACCTCTGAGATTTATTTTAATGCATTTTGGACATCAGTTTGTCTTCTAACCTCATTCATTAGGGAGCATCTGTTATAACCCTATTTTTCACTCCATTATAGTGATAGAAAACCAAGTTCAAGTCACCTCAATTATTGGATAGAATGCATCCCCTTTTCACCTTTTCTTTTACTTGTGTGGGATTTATCCCATTTTAAAAGTGTGAAACTACATAATTGAGAATTTTCTCATAATTATTTCACCAAAATATTATAATTATGAGATAATAATTATTGCGTAATTGAGATAATTGAGAATAATCTCATAATTTTAAAAAATGTTTCTAGAGTTTTTCATTCCCATGAAGATCAACTTGACCCACTTGTGTATGAGTTGGTTTGGCTAGGGGTCCATTATTGTAGGAGTTTCCTAACTTCTCAAGCCCCTAGATGTCTAGATGCATTCTCCCAAAGGATATAATAAACCTATATAATATCACCAAGAGGAAAGGGATAGGGGAGAGTGAGAATTATATTGAGATGCTTCTAACTTGATTCAGATATTGAGAGACATATATATTGAGATTATTCTAACTTGATTGAGATATTGGGAGACATACTTTATTTTGAGGTCTTATTTCTCATAGAGGGGGAGACTCTACTAGATTTTGGAGAGAAGACCTTATGCTTGAAGTTATAACTGTACCATTTCATTATTGATTAATAGATATATATGTTCCTTTCCTTTTAGATCTGGACTTGCAACTATTTGTTCAATTTATTGTTTATTGCTTTGAACTAACTATCTTCTATGGAAGATTACTTGTTTTCCTTGTTTGTTTTTTCTTGTGTGCAGGCTTAGATTGGTGGTAGAAGAGAAGGATATCCTAGTTGGAGTGAGATGATTTTGCATTGAAATCAATATCCTTCGCCAATCTATGAGGATACCAGGTGTTGGTTCAAACTCTATAGAATTAGGGAATGCATTATTTCTTGCTTCTATGATCATATGGTTTGGGATATTCTCTAGTATCGTTTATGCTGAACCTTTAATTAAACTGAGAGGGGGGGGGGTGAATCAGTTTAATACATTCCTGATCTTTTAAAAACTTTAATGTGTGAGTAATCTTAGAATGTAAGCAGCAAGTATTAGTTTAATATAGCAGTAGACTTAATATGAGAACAACAGGTATTAAGCAGATGATACATATCATATCAATACATAAATATCATGCACAGAGACCAGATATAAGTGGAAACCCATAAAGGGAGAAAACCACATCTTATTATTGTTGTGATGAAAAGGCAAGCTCCAACTCCCTCTCACCACTGTTTTTCTGCAGGCACCAACCTACAAGAGGCTCCTACCTCAATTCTGAAAGCTACAACTTGCAAGGAAGCACCAACTCCCTTCAATTTATCAAATTGAATGTTTGCTGATTTACTTCAGATGTCAGCTCTGTTCTGTAGCTTCTCTTTCTGCTCTCCTTCTCTTAATATTCTCTGCCTTATTCTTCTATATTCTGCATTCTCAATATTTGCTCTCTCTCTCACTCTCTAACCTATATACTGAGCTTATCAAATTGATATTATATAGAAATTCTCACATGACTGTTTGTGTTCCTCTAGGAATTCGAAATGAATGGTCATACCCCTTGGTCTTATGCCTCCTCATTACTTTGTCCAACTCAATTTAAAAATCATAATAAATTTCATACTACAGTGGGATTTTATTCTCTCTTGGAGACTTGCCAATGCATCACAAACAATAAAGACAATTAAAACTTTTACAGTCGAATTACAATGTGAACTTCAGTTCAACTCACTTATCCTTTGAATAGCTATACATTTGTATTTTCTTTGGCTGTCTTTGTCTTTTCTGTCCTCTGCTGTGGTGTAACTGTTGCATACGTGTAACTGTTCCTTTCCCCACATCCCATTTTTTTTCAACTTCGACCTCAACTATGTGCAATTGCATCCCAACACTTTATTACCCAATCAACTCGCAATCTCACAATCCTTCGTTGTTTCATGCTGGAAATTTCAATTAAGTAAGGCTGGCTATTTTCTTGGTTGGCACTCAGATAATAATCAATAAATCTAAGGTTTTATTTTAATGCCTCTTCTAATAATTTTCTCTCGCAACCTTATTATATATCAATGCAAATAACCCGGTGTCGAATATATATATATAGATATATATACGATCAACCTTATCATATATCCCTCGGTGATAAATATTTAAACTATATTGTATTTAATGCATTACAAAGGTTAATATGTCTCCGTCGTTATACATAAGTTCTTTTATACCCCGTCGGGCCTTATACTAAATTAATAACCCAACTTCATTACGTATATTTCCGTCGGGCCCACAATGCCATCAACCGCCAATCGAATGCACACACCATACTTGACTTATCGTCCACACGCCTTAATTAAACCTCGTGCAAGTCTTGCGATTTTCCACCGTTGGATAGCCTTCGCCTAGATCAACGGATCTTATACATTTCGCTGGGCGTCTTCCGCCGATCCTTAATGCGTGAAATTTTTCTTCAATCAAAACCGCTTGGGACACGCAGCCAATTTCTAATGGAATCGCTTGGATTCCACAAATACCACTCTCCGTATAATGGTGGTGCGGAATGGTAGGGTGGTTTTCGGAAATCCACGTTCACTGTGTCACGGTTCCGCCTCTCCAGGTTCCGTTCTTTGTTTACCTGCGATGCAATTGGGAACTGTTATTTGCCAATGTGATTATGTTAACTCCCCCAGCGATTTCCGATTGCGATTGGGGAGGGGTCCCACTTTACATTACGTGCTCCACTTAAATATATTAATGTATATGCCTTGACTATTGTTTATATGATGCGCTTCACACATATATATAACAGATAAATATGTATACATTGCCAATGGGTCATGCGATTCCTGGAATAATATTTGTTTTATATTATATGTATAACACCGGTTGGAGTGTGCGATTCCCAGAATTTTATAACGGCTCTCTGCCTCTGTCTCTGCCTCTGTCTCTACCTTCCGATAACGGTTCTTCACTGTGCTTCTATGACTCTTACATTTTGACATTCTTCTTGCTGCCTCTATTGCTTTCACTGTGCTTCTTTTGCCTTTCTCTGCTTCAGCACTGCCTTCTTTGCCTGTTTCTACTTCAGCGCTGCCTCCTTTGCCATCAATGACAATATTTCCAACAGTCTCCCCCTTTGGCATTGATGGCAATCCACTTTCTCTGTTTTCTTTCTCTTTTTCCTGTTGCTTGCTCTTCCTGTTTGCCTGTTCTTCCTCCTGCTTGTTCTTCCTCCCCCTTTGACATCAATGGCAAAGGGTTGCTTATTGTATTTCCTTTTTCTAAGTTAAGATTAGGCCCTCTTCTGCTGACTTTTTACCATGTTGTTGCAGAGTGATGTATAAGACTTGTTGAGAGAACACTTTGAGGGTTATCGAACTTGAATATACATTTTGTCTTTGTCTGATATAGTGAGCCTGTATATGTTTTATAGCTGTGTTTCATCTAGAGTGACTATTAATCTGTGCTAGATTGCAGACAGGGATGATTCATTTGACAATCGAAAGGTCCTTGTTGCTTTTTCATGCTGAATGTTGATAATACTAAGAATATTTTCTTATAGCTCTTTGATCCTATGGACCTATTTTTATGCTTTCCTTGCAGGCTGTTCTTCCCCTGGAATGATATTTTCGTTTTGTTCTCCCCCTCAAATTGTGCTTTCTCTTTATATTAGAGAGTAGCATCTGCAGATACTACCCCCAGTTTATCTCTTAAGTATTGAAATGGTTCTCTAGCAAGAGGTTTGGTAAATATATCAGCTGTCTGTTCTTTCGTTGGTACATATTCCAGTTTTACTGTCTTCTGAGCCACTTGTTCTCGGAGGAAATGATACTTGATTGGAATATGTTTTTTTTTTTAGTGAAGTACAAGATTTTTAGATATACTTATAGCACTTGTATTATCATATTTTATTGAGATAGGTTCATCAATGCTTACCTTCATGTCTTGAAGAGTTTGCTTCATCCACATGACTTGTGTACAACATGCTACTGCTGCTATATATTTTGCTTCTGCTGTAGACAAAGAGATGGATGTTTGTTTCTTACTTAACCATGCCACCAGACTTTCTCCTAGATAGAATGCACCTCCACTTGTACTCTTCCTGTCATCCACACAGCTGGCCCAATCTGCATCTGTGTATGCTGATAAAGTGCATTTTTTGCTTTTAGGATACCAAAGTCCATACTGTGTTGTTACTTGTAGATATCTTAATATTCTTTTGACTACTAGCAGATGGTTTTGTTTAGGTGCTACTTGATATCTAGCCACTAGTCCTACTGCTAGCATGATGTCTGGTCTTGATGCAGTCAGATACAATAGACTTCCAATCATGGATCTGTAAAGTCTTTGATTTATATCAGCGGACCCATCATTAGTACAAAACTTGCAACCTGTGGTCATGGGAGTTGACACAGGTTTGCAGTTCTCCATTTTGAACTTTCTCAACATTTCTTTTATGTATTTTTCTTGTGAAATGAATGTACCTGTGTTCTTTTTCTGAATTTGTAGTCCCAAGTAGAAACTGAGCTCTCCAATCATAGACATTTCAAACTCTGTTTTCATTTCATCAGCAAACCCTTTTGCAAGTTCATCTTTGTTGCTTCCAAACATAATGTCATCAACATACACTACAACAATCAAAAGTTCATTTTCATGGGCTTTTATATATAGATTGTTGTCTACTCCACCTCTCTTAAAACCCTGTTTTTGCAAATATTTATCCAGTCTTGAGTACCAAGCACGAGGAGCCTGTTTCAGTCCATATAGGGCCTTTTTCAGTCTGCATACATAGTCTTCTTTGTCTGTCAATGAGAAGCCTTCTGGTTGTTCCATGTATACTTCTTCTTCTAGATCTCCATTAAGAAAAGCAGACTTTACATCCATTTGATATACCTTGAAGTCTTGGTAGCATGCAAATTCCAGGAACATTCTAATAGCTTCCATTCTGGCTACTGGGGAAAATGTTTCTTCATAATCAAGTCCTTCAATTTGTGAGTATCCTTTGCAGACCAGCCTGGCTTTATTTCTGATTACTTGTCCTTGCTCATTCATTTTGTTTTTAAATACCCATTTTGAACCAATGATATTCTTCTCAATTGGTCTAGGAACTAGATCCCAGGTATTGTTCTTCTCAATTTGATCCAATTCTTCATTCATTTCTTTTACCCAATACTTTTCCTTGCTGGCTTCTTCAAACTTCTTTGGCTCTATTTGTGATAACATTGCTATGTATACTTCTTCTGTCTGTTCAGTTAGCTGCCTTCTAGTTTGCACTCCTACACTCTTGTCTCCAATGATTTGATCTTCTGGATGGTTCTTTTGAGTGTATCTCGAGGGGGTTTTCGAGCTTAGTTCAGTATCTTCTGATGTCTTGCTTGCTTCATCATCCTCTTGGTCCTCTTCTTCATAATTTTCTGAATAGCTGCTGCAGTCTATATCTCTTGTTTTGTTTGGGAGTTCTTCATCAAATCTTACATCAATACTTTCTACAATTTTTGAAAAGTCTTGTTGTAGCATCTATATCCTTTACTCTTGGCTGCATATAATAAGAATATTCCTTCATCTGATCTTGCATCAAACTTCCCCAAATTTTCATCATTATTTTTTATGTAGCATTTTCTGCCAAAAACTCTAAAGTGCTTGATTGATGCTGGTTTACCATGCCATAGCTCATAAGGAGTCTTATCACTATTAGGTCTTAAATGAGCCTTGTTTATTATATGTACTACTGTGTGTACAGCTTCTGCCCAGAAGGTTTGAGAAATATTATTCTCCTGCATCATGGCTCTGGCCATTTGTTGTACAGACCTGTTTTGTCTCTCTGCTACTCCATTCTGCTGAGGTGTTCCTGCAATGGTAAATTGTTGCTTTATTCCATGTTCATCACATAGGTCTGCAAAGTCATAATCTATGAATTCTCCTCCTCTATCTGATCTGATACATTTTAGCTTGCATCCAGTTTGATTTTCAGCTAATGCTTTGAATATCTTAAACTTTTCCAGTGCTTCTGATTTGTTCTTGAGAAAAGAAACCCATGTCATTCTGGAGAAATCATCTATTATCAGCATAAAGTAGGATTCTCCACTTGGTGTCTTAGTTCTAGCAGGTCCACACAGATCCATGTGCACAAGCTGAAGTGGTCTTCTTGTTGATAGCTCATTTTTAGATTTAAAGGATGTGTGAGTCTGTTTCCCCAATTGACAAGATTTGCATATGGTATTTGAAGGCCTTTTTACTTCTGGCATATCTCTGACAGCTTTCTTCTTGCTCAGTCTGATGATATGGTCGAAACTAAGATGTCCCAATCTCCTATGCCATAACCATGAATCCTCTAGTTTTCTAATATGACAGGCTTCATCCTCCTCTTTTACTATGTACACATTGCTCTCTGTTCGAACACCTTTGAGTAGATTCTTTCCTATTGTGCTTGACCTGACTACACAATCTTGTGCTCTAAAGAGAACTTCACAGCCTTTATCACACATCTGACTGACACTCAGTAAATTTTCTTTCAGCCCATCTACATATAGTACATCTTGGGCCTTTCCTCTGCCATTGTCTATGCTGACTGATCCTTTTCCCTTGATCTTTCCTAATTTTTCATTTCCAAAAGTGACATTACCTAATTTCTTATCATCAAGAGTTATAAACTTGCTTTTGTCTCCTGTCACGTGTTTAGAGCAGCCACTGTCCAGATACCATTGACTCTTCAAATCTTGAGCAGTTAAAGCCAAGTCACATTTATTCACCTTCTTTATCCACTGGAGTCCCCCTTTTGTTTGGTTTCTTTTGTGAGATGATGAATTATATCATTTTAGAGAACACTTGGAGGATATATGTCCAACTTGATTGCATATACAACATTTGATTATAGTTTTTGTAGAATTGTGAGCATGAACAAAATTACTTTGACTCATAAACCTCCTTGAGGTATTGAACATCATTTCTACATTCAATAATTCTATGGCCAAAATCCTTATAATAAAAACAATAACCATAGAAATTACGTGCATACCTGATGTAAGGTTGTCTCTTCCATGCTTGCATCTTTTGCTGGTTTGAATCATTTCTCCTTGCATGACAGTATGCAGCAATGTGTCCTAGCTTGTGGTAGACATAACAGGTGGCATTCTTCATAGGAGGCAAGAATCTCCTTTGATGGCTTCCAAATTTGATATAATTAGGGGTATATGATCCTTTCTCTGTTGTCTTATTATTTGTTACAATCTTGGTTATTAGAAGTTTCTTCTGGTCTCTTTCTTTCTCATTGCATGTTTCTTCCTTTGTAGGAATTATTTGAGCTGCTTCATCAGCCTTCTTTGCTTTCACAAAAATTATATTTTTGCTTTCTTTTTCTTTGCCTTTACTTGATTCTCCTTCATAGCCTATCCCCGTTTTTATTAGAGGAGATCTTTGAACATCTAAGATTTCATTCAACTTACCAGAACTTGTCATTTGAGAAGGTTATATAGAAACTTTCTGTTGAGCATTTTCTAATTTCTTTCTCAGACACAGAATTTCTTCTTCCAGCTTCTCTTGTTCTCGAGTTTTATCTTTGATTTGCTGAAGTAACATATCTTCTATCTTCTTGGCTTCTTCAAGTGTTACTTTCAGTTGTATGAGGACTTCTGAATTTTTTTCTTCTTACACACATTTTAGGAGAATCTCTTTTTGTTTTCTGCATTTTAGTTTGAGTCTGTAAATCTCCTCCAGAGCAGGTCTTAGCTCCCCCTCAAGGTCGACTTCCCCTTCTTCTTCTTCTTCTAGCAAGAGTCCTTCAAGATCTTCTATGGCCATCAGTAAAAATTCAGAGGTTCCCTCTTCTCCTGAGGATTCATCTGAGTCTTCAGATGCACTGCTGTCTTGCTGAGCATAGAAGGATTTTCTGCTGAATTTCTTTCCTTTCTGCCAGTTCTTTGATGTGTCTTTCTCTGATTCTGGAGCTTGATTTCTTACTTTCTTGTGAGGACATTTAGCAGCATAATGTCCAACTCTTCCACAGTTAAAGCATTTGAAGGGAAGTTTACCTTTGTATCTACCTGAGCCTCTATCCAATTTCTTGACAAATTTAGCCTCTTCTTCATCAGAGCAGGAGCATATGTCTTCCATTTATTCTTTCTTCTTTTCTGTTTTGAATGTTGCCTCCCTTGTCCTTGGCTTCTTCTGTGGGAGCCTCATCTCATATGCTGTAAGATTTCCTAGTAGCTGGTTCATGGTCAAGGTCTCCCAATCAGATGTTTCTTCTATTGCAGACACCTTGGGATTGAATCTGGATGGAATAGATCTTAGAATCTTTTGTACAATTATACCTTCTGGTATTGTTTCTCCAAGAGATTTCATACTGGAAACCCATAAAGGGAGAAAACCACATCTTATTATTGTTGTGATGCAAAGGCAAGCTCCAAATCCCTCTCACCACTGTTTTTCTGCAAGCACCAACCTACAGGAGGCTCCTACCTCAATTCTGCAAGCTACAACTTGCAAGGAAGCACCAACTCCCTTCAATTTATCAAAATGAATGTTTGCTGATTTACTTCAGATATCAGCTCTGTTCTGTAGCTTCTCTTTCTGCTCTCCTTCTCTTAATCTTCTCTGCCTTATTCTTCTATATTCTGCATTCTCAATATTTTCTCTCTCTCTCACTCTCTAACCTATATACTGAGCTTATCAAATTGATATTATATAGAAATTCTCACATGACTGTTTGTGTTCCTCTAGGAATTCGAAATGAATGGTCACACCCCTTGGTCTTATGCCTCCTCATTACTTTGTCCAACTCAATTTAAAAATCATAATAAATTTCATACTACAGTGGGATTTTATTCTCTCTTGGAGACTTGCCAATGCATCACAAACAATAAAGACAATTAAAACTTTTACAGTCGAATTACAATGTGAACTTCAGTTCAACTCACTTATCCTTTGAATAGCTATACATTTGTCTTTTCTTTGGTTGTCTTTGTATTTTCTGTCCTCTGCTATGGTGTAATTGTTGCATACGTGTAACTGTTCCTTTCCCCACATCCCAGTTTTTTTCAACTTCGACCTCAACTATGTGCAATTGCATCCCAACACTTTATTGCCCAATCAACTCACAATCTCACAATCCTCCATTGTTTCATGCTGGAAATTTCAATTAAGTAAGGCTGGCTATTTTCTTGGTTGGCACTCAGATAATAATCAATAAATCTAAGGGTTTATTTTAATGCCTCTTCTAATAATTTTCTCTCGCAACCTTACTATATATCAATGCAAATAAATCGGCGTTGAATATATATATATATACGATCAACCTTATCATATATCCCTCGGTGATAAATATTTAAACTATATTGTATTTAATCCATTACACAGGTTAATATGTCTCCGTCTTTATACATAAGTTCTTTTATACCTCGTCGGGCCTTATACTAAATTAATAACCCAAATTCATTACGTATATTTCCACCGGGCCCACAATGCCATCAACCACCAATTGAATGCACACACCATACTTGACTTATCATCCACGCGCCTTAATTAAACCTCGTGCAAGTCCTGCGATTTCCCCCCGTTGGATAGCCTTCGCCTAGATCAACGGATCTTATACATTTCGCTGGGCGTCTTCCGTCGATCCTTAATGCGCGAAATTTTTCTTCAATCAAAACTACTTGGGACACGCGGCCAATTTCTAATGGAATCGTTGCGATTCCACAAATACCACTCTCCGTATAATGGTGGTGCGGAATGGCAGGGTGGTTTTCAGCAATCCACGTTCACTGTGTCACGGTTCCGCCTCTCCAGGTTCTGTTCTTTGGTTACCTGCGATGCGATTGGGAAATGTTATTTGCCGATGCGATTATGTTAAATCCCCCAGCGATTTCTGATTGCGATTGGGGAGGGGTCCCATTTTACATTACGTGCTCCGCTTAAATATATTAATGTATATGCCTTGACTATTGTTTATATGATGCGCTTCACACATATATATAATAGATAAATAGGTATACATTGCCAATGGGTCATGTGATTCCTGGAATAATATTTGTTTTATATTATATGTATAACGCTGGTTGGAGTGTGCGATTCCCGGAATTTTATAATGGCTCTCTGCCTCTGTCTATGCCTCTGCTGCTTCTGTCGCTCTGCCTCTGTCTCTACCTTCCGATAACGATTCTTCACTGTGCTTCTATGACTGTTACATTTTGAAATTCTTCTTGTTGCCTCTATTTCTTTCACTGTGCTTCTTTTGCCTTCCTCTACTTCAGCGCTGCCTTCTTTGCCTGCTTCTGCTTCAACGCTGCCTCCTTTGCCATCAATGACAATATTTCCAACAGTTTAGCGATTTATTTTTTCTATGTGGTAAGTCTAATAGGGCATAGCATTATAGAGAAATATCTCCTTGAGTGTATAATTTATGTTTGAAGGTATCATTGTAATATTTTATTATTTATTAATATAGATATATGGTCCTTTAATTTTAGATATATACTTGCAAATATTTATTCATGTTATTTTTTATTTCTTTGAACTGATAATATTCTGTGAAAGATCAATTGGTGTCCTCATTTGATTGTGCATGTATGAGGGTTCTTGAGTTTGATGCAAAATCCTCTCACTCCAACTAGGTGATCCCGTTCTTCTTCCACCGATCTAAGCCTGCACACAAGCACAAAAAAACAAGTACAATAAGTGATCTTCCACAAAATATTTCCATAAGTGATATGTGTTCTAAAAGGACAGGAACACATATTTCTATTAATCAATAATAAAATGATACAATTATACCTTCAAGAATAATATCTCCTCTCCAAAATCCAGCAGAGTCTCCCCCTCTCTAATCAATATGACCTCAAAACAAAGTATGTCTCTCAATCTCTGAATCTAGGTAGCAACATCTCAATATAATTCTCACTCTCTCCTCTCCCTTTCCTCTTGGTGGGATTATATATGTTTACTCTATGCTTTGGGAGAATGTATCTAGAAAACTAGGGGCTCGAGAAGTTAGGAAACTTCTAAAATAATGGACCCCTAGCCAACTCATACAAAAGTGGGTCAAGTTGATCTCCTTGGGAATGACAAACTTTAGAAACCTTTTTCATAATGATGAGCATTTTCTCAATTATTTCAATTATGAAATAATTATTATCTCATAATTATAATATTTTTGCGAAAATATTACTAGAAATTTCTCAATTATGTAATTTCACCATTTTAACATGGGATAAATCTCACATAACTGAAAGAAAAGGTGAAAATGGGATGCATTCTAGCTAGCAACTGAGGTAAGTTAAACGTGGGTTTCTTTCACTATAATGGAGTGGAAAATGGGGTTATAAAAACTATAAATACATGAAATATACCCACACTTTCGATTAGTTCATGGTGTAAGTAGTCAAGCTACACCCTTCTATTCTCACTAAATTGGCTTAGAGAGTAGAACAACATGCAAACACCATAAATCAAGAGAAGGTTTGTATTATCCTATTTGCAATAATTTTTTTTGATAAAAATATATTGCAAGTTTTTGTGATACGAACATATGTTTAAACATACATTACCACCCATCACCCCAAGTTGCGAATTTTTTAGCAAGAGCACAAGCTAAATAAGACAATGAGTCTTTCACTAGTTCATTGCAAAGAAACAACTGACACATGAAATGTGTATTTAATAGTATCAATTTCATTTGAGAAATAACCACCTATTAGAATCATAAATGACAACCATCAAATAGATGGTGTGCCACCTTTGATTTAATAAGGAGAGAGAAGATATTCATGTTTTATAACCATAAAATTGCATCACGGTAATGTGGTAAAAAATGTCTATAAATGGTAGCATGAATTTAGGTCACCATCCCATTTATTTCTAATAAAAATATATGATGCAAGTTCAACCATTAATTATCCTCCCTCATCATTCTCATCACCTATTCAAGGAATGGAATATGCCACATTCTAATATGATAAATACTATTTTTAGCACTCTAAGAGTGCCAATGAAATACAAAATATAAATAAGAAAGAATGCACACAATAAATTGCAAGAACTATGTTTTATCAATTGTAAAAAAACATAACTTTTATAAGTTCATATGTTTCCCATGGTAGGAAAGTGAGTAGAATATGTCAAATCTTAGATTCTATAGAATCTCAACTCTAATAATACAATCATGATTGATGATTTACTTCACTATCAACATATATCCATTCACTCAATAAATCTCTTACAAATCCTCTTGTGCTAGTTCCTTAATGGAATAGTTACATTCCATTACCTTAGAAACTTATTATTATCAATTACCCATTTCCTTAAGTGATATAGAAAACTCATAAGTACATTAATAATAGCATTCCATTGAGTCCTACTATTTTACTATGTTAGTCTTTCACCATTTCAACATGATAAATATGCACATAAATGGAGCTAGGGACAAGTACATTGTATAGGTTAGTGATTGAAAAATTAATTTCTTTATTTGTATCAAATGAAACCATTCATGGTACCATGAAAGAGGGGCATTTTATTACCAGATTTGGGTGAAGACGTCATGTATAATCAATAGGGAAAGGGATAGTGGGAACAACATTGGAGGTGATTATATCTCTATATTTTCCATTATCACTTTAATTGCAAGGAACAGTTTGCATTATTTTCAGTGTTGTTAATAATTTTGGTTTCAAGTCCATGTGAATAAAATGTTCTTTCCTTGGACATAAATTTGGCATATTTATTTCTATTATGAAACCTTATGGATAAACCATATTTATTTTAGGTATAAGTTTGATAGGTTTTTATTTTTTTTTACTTCTTTGTTATCAAAACCTTAAGGGTAAAATTTTCTCTATTTGGGCCTAAAGCCTTTGTTTTATTTTAGCTTCAAAATAAGTATTGTCAAATAATTAGGGTAATTTTTCATTTTTATATGCTATTATATTATCATTATTAGTAAGAACTAACCCTTAATGATTTTTCAATGATATGTATTTAAAATGGTTTAGATAGGTCTAATATCCTTTCTTAGGCTCCATTTCTCCAATTTTTCCATATTGGTCCCTCATATAATTAAGTCAGAATATTAAAAAATATATATTGATTTTTAATTTATAGTCAACATAATAGACTTCTTAGTTTTCTATCTTATTTCATTCAATTGTTTTAATGTGATATTCATACTAAAATGTACTATGGGTGAAAATAATCACCATGGTTTTCTATATAATGGGATCATGGAAAAAGTTCATTTAAAGCCTCAAAATTACTTATGAATTTTCTCACTCCAAATATTTCCAAATCGGAATTTCTAATAAAAATGACCTTACAAGTCGATTCCTCCAACATTTCCACTTTGAAATTATTGAGACGTGTGAAAAATAACATAATGATCCAATTAATATCACACCTCCCCATTTTGGGAGGATTTTGGTTCTCAAAATATATTACTAAATGTGGTGAGGAAACTTTTCCTTTACCTTCTCCCTATAGTACAATTTAGCGTTTCTTGGAAGTTGTCTTTTCAACCCTATCTACAAAAGGTTATGCTTCCCCCATATTCTAGTTCTAAATATATTCTACAAAACTCAAATCTACCTTAATGTATGGTGTTGAATCCTATATTGAAGTTAGGACTTGCTCCTCTTTCTAATAAAACATCAAAGTCTCATAAAGTTTCTTACTTTCTACTTTTTCCACTAACTAAATGTTCATATGTGGTAGACTGAATCTATAGGCATTATCTCCCTTATTTTCCAATATCTCTAAAGAACCGTATTGTAGAGCCCTAACTTCCTTACTAGGACCCTATAGCGTCATTTTATTCAATTACAACCGTACTCTTTCTCTTACTTTGAATGACCTCTCCGTCTTGTGCTAATCATTTCTAGCTTTCTAGTTTTCTTGTAACTTCTTCAACACCTACTATACCTATAAATGGATCTTCCCACTCTTTTGAGAAATTTTTTCTACTCTTAAAGAATCCCCTATGAGATCCTCCCTCACTCTTCCTTGATTCCCATATACAACATATAAAGGTGTAGGTGGAAAACATCTAAATCAAGTCTCAAATGGTTACTTACTAGTTGAAGCATGGACATATTTGTTGCCAGAGTGTTGTATGTAGATAATACTTCTATCCTAGGTCTTCAAATGCTTTTGATTATAACCCCTCAAAATTTGTAACAAAGTCTTACTGAATACATATATTTTCCCATAGGTCTGTGGATGGCATGTTGCGACCTCTTCAATTTTGTGTCCATATTCTCCCACAATGTAGTCCAAAACGCACTAATAAATATAGTTTCCCTATTTAAAATGGTGCTCCTTGATATCCCAAAGTGCACCTAGGTCAATTCAAAGAATATTTTTTCTACCTCTTCCCCCTATTATCACTCCCTCCATTTCCCAAAGCTGAGAAAGGAGACTCAAGGAGGTAATCTCAAACCAATCTTTAGATTTGGTAGCTAGCCCTACCAAACTAGAGAGGGCTATCTCGATGTTAATTTCATAGTAAATGAGGTGAATGGAAAGGAAAATATCTTAGGCTAGATATAAGCTTAGTGATTTTGATTAGGGTTTTGTTTTGGATTTTGCTGGATAGGAAGTGTCAGTCTAGGAACTAGGTCTAGGTTTCAAATGAACAACTACAGAGATGAAAATGAGGCCATGTAGGTATACTTAGAAACACATTTAGATTTTCATTGTGGTAAAGGGTTTTAAAAAGGGATAATCAGAATGAGCATATAACATATGATTTCATTCATCAGAGGAAGTGGAACAAATTTATGAAAATCTCATTAAACATAGCACACAAGTAATAATTCTACTTAAAGGCTCATAAGATCATCATATGAAAGAATACATGTGATTGAAAGAAATAATAAACATTAAATTTGATGGTAACACTGAGAAAAAATAATGCCAATAAGAATACCTCTAGAGTCCCAAAATTATAGCTGCAACATGTCTTTGATTTCACTGTAAAAAGATATACATAAGCTCCACACTACAATATCAACTATCCAACCTCTAAAATGACTTCAGTTGGAGTACATGTAGAAAATAGATAATATTCTATCACTATGGGAATAAACCTTATCCAAAGAACTTCATTAATGCACCTAATGAGTCATTACCTAGTTTTTAGGGAAGTTAGAAACAATACCCCTTATTTTAGCTAACAAGTAGGAGTCTTTGTCTCCTTGATTAATTACAAAATGCCTCAACGATGAGGAGCATAAATAGACATCATTAACCATAAAATAGCTCATGATACAGTTTTTACCTCGAATATTTGACCCTTTTTGACTGACACCTATCCAAAAATATTTCTACATAGAAATGTAGTGTGCCTCGCAGAAACATAGCGTGTTTTGATAGAAGCATAATGTGCACTTGGAGGGGCTTTTGAGGTGAATTTTATGCATCATTTTGCTGACCTGAAGGTCGAATAAAGTAGCCCTAGATGTCCTCTAGCCAAATGAACCTTGAAACTTACAAAAAACCACCCCTAAGATACTCAAAACTACATTTTTCTAAGGTTACTCCAGAAGCATAACGTGGGTTGAAAAACAGTGACAGAAACATGAAATTTGGGGTGTTTTCTAAGTTTTCCTAAAAAATTAGGAACTCTCATGAAAAACCAAAGGCATATCTTAGATGTACACATCAAAATTCATCCATCCATGCAAGGCTAACCTTAATTGGAGCCCTTGAGAAAAATCATAGCATGGCCACGCTACGCTTCTGTACAAGTTCAATTTCCAAAATTGCCAAAAACTTCAAAATTTGCCGAAACTTTCTGCAAAAATAGGGCTCAAAGGTGGAGAAATATCTCTCTAAAAATAAAGCACTTTGAACAACTGAAAGAGGGTTTTTTCCTTTGGTATGTTATGAACAAAAACCTCCTCTAGTTTTCAAAAATACTTTCCCATTTGTTTAGAATCTAATTTTAAGTTGGTCACTAAAAATTGTAGAAGCGCAATGTGCTCTCAACAGAAACACAGTGTAGTCTTTAAGATGTAGTTTGGAGGCCTTCCCAGGGGAGGTTTGAGCTTCACGTGGTATGTTTCAAAATATTTATGTTGTCTGCTACACAATGGAGTCATCAAGTACTGCAAAACCCTGAAAAATTGACTTGAAGAAAACATGTCCCAAAGTGCAACAAATGACCTCGAGAAACTGTATTTTGGGCATTTCTCTCAAATCATAACACCTGTGCATAAACTGAAGGATTTTTTTGTTCTTTGGTCTATGATTGACAAAAAAAACTTTCACGTTTTTCAATTCATCTTCATTACTTCAGAAAGTAAATGTTAAGTAGGATTACCCCTGCGTGCATTGTAAACCTTAGCAAATGATCACAAAACTATAAAAATGATGCCATGGGTCTGAGTTGGCTCAAACCTAGAAAATTTCCCTCTTTTTTTGTAAATTTTCTTCTCATTTTCCATGTTTTTTTTTTGTATGATAGAAACCCTAGCTTGATAGGAAGGAAGGAAAGGGTGAAACTTAGGAAAATAGGGGAAAACAGGGAAGAAAAATTACAAAGGGAAATTAAAGGGATAAGAGTTATGGAAAAATCCTAAGAAATTGGGGGTGATAGGGTAGTGTGTTAGGAACATAGTACAAGTGGAATAATTTGAAAATAATGAGCAGAAGGTGTGAAAATGTGGAAAACATAGTCTTAGGCTAAGAAATTGTCAATGGAGCAATATAGGCAAGGGTTTGTAGGAAAAATGGAATAAATGAATGGAATAGGTGAGGGGAATGCTTTGGGGGAGTATGTGAGGTGTAGTTGAGTTTAGGGGAGAAGGAAACCTATAGTTTTACCACTGAAATGAAAAAAATTCACATGGAAATGAAAAGCGCAGTGAAACCCTAGGAGAGGGAATTTCATCGAAAGTTTTGAGAAGATAGATGCATAAGAGGAGTGACAAATGCTACTCACTTTCCCAATAGATGTTGTAAACCTATTAAATTATGAAATAAACCCCTTTTAATGGCTTCTTTTCCTCCAATTGAAAAGCGTAGAAAGGAAACCAGAAGCGTGGGAGAAAATTAGGGTTTTATGATGGATATTTGAAGTTTTCTGAATGCTGAGATGAAACTTGATAATGGAAGAGAGATTAATGAAAGAAGAATGAGAAATTTAAATGCTTTGGATGGTGTTTTATTAGTTGAAAATTTATTTTTCTAGTGATGGACATCATATGATATTTCTGAGAAATGATGTGATGTGACTGCACCATAGTCCTTTGAAATGAAATGTTACCTTTACCTTATTTATTTTGTCTATAACTCGCTAACTCCATTTAATGGAGACTCAAGTGATTAACATGGCTTCTTTTTCTTTTAAATGACTGAAAGTATGATGAACAATTAAGTGAAAACCTAAACCATAACCTATATGATGACACGTTAACTTTTTCATGGCCTAAGACACTTGAGTGAAGACATGACCATGACGAGTGATGATAAAATGAATAGGTGGAGGGAGTAACACTAACCTAGACAACAACTAGTGATCAAATTTTATTTGAAAACTTATTTGAAACTATAAAATTTGACCTAGGAAACTATCAACTAACCTTGAAAGAGTACATTTGATCACTAGTGACTGACAAGAACTAACATTGGCTCTAGCTGGGGATGAAAACTCATTTTAGGAGGTGTCAAGAACCCCATAGAACAGGTAGCCTCATCCATTGGGAAATGGAGTAAAACTAAAAAAATAGACAGTCAAATGACTAACTGAAACAAAAATTGACTTTCACTCAAAAACTTGACTACTGACTGAACTTACTTATGGAAATAGACCATTGCGATTTTAGGGACTTCTCCTTGGGCTTCAAATCCCAATGATAATTGCCCACCTACTGAAGATATATATACAATCATGCGATATGATCCCCCCAGTTTAACCAATCTAGCAAATGGCTACTTACCTGAATCCTACTCACACTTTCCTTAAGCAGGAAAAAGAAACAAAAGATAGGAAACTCAATGTGTCCACTAAACATGTGTTCATGATTCATACATACAAAAATATTAATCTTCCTAGATGGCTGCAACAAATTGGAAATAGGGTCTTCAATAATATCAGGAGAAAGGGAAGTTTATTCTTGAAAATCTACGTTTGAGGCAACAGAGATTTTCACATTCATAGGATCCAGGACAAAATCCTCTTCTTGAGTAGACTCTTCATTTTATGAACCTAGAGGAATATCATCATCTGCAAAAGACTCTAAAACAACCTCTTCTTTTTCACTACTTTCCTGGAACTTATGATGGTCAATTTGAAGCCTAACATCTTCAAAATATGAAACCACATGTATCTCTCTTTCAGAAAATGGATTCATGAGTAATCCTTCATGTGAATCTGAATTAAGAGTTTCTAAAGTAGAAGATTTATTAGATATTTGAAAACATTAACTTTAATGGACTCTTCAGTAACTAACACAACAAGATGCAATTGTATGTCACATGCCCCCTTAATCCCATCGTCTTCAGCTGCATTCTCATGTTGCTGAAAATAAGGATTTTCAAAAGGATTTGTAATCTACTTTTCCTCTATCATTGACCCAGAAGATGAATAAACCAATCTAATTTCTATTTCTTTTTCTTGTTTGAAAGAGTTATCATAATCCTAATCCTAAAAAGACACAAAAGGCTACAAATATTTTTGAACTTAATGGGATATAAGTTGACTGTTAGGATTCAGATATGTTTCATATTGAAGCAAAGGAGTTGATGTGTGCTATGAATGATCCTTTGTATCAAGTAAATTAATCTTTGTTATTTTATGTTGAGAAGAAAATTCATGAAGGGCCTCTATGATCTCATAATCCAAACACTCTTCATCACCAAAAGCCTCTTCAAGGTATTTAATGAAATCTTCATAGGATTCACAACAATATTTGAACAACAAGAATGAATGGTGAGACTTTCCATAAAAATCAAAGAATCTTGTGTGGAAATCTTTAAGAGAGAATAAGCTACTTGGCTTCAACTCTTCATACCATGATCTTACTTTCCCTTCTAGGGTAGCCATAAAATTTTTCATCAAACAATCCTCATGAAACCTAATCCAAAGCTTATGTATATGCCAATGAAATTTTATTAGATCCAAAGTAGCCTCATCCTCATTTCCATCTATGAATTTGGGTAGATAAGTTTGAAAATATATGCAAGGAATTCGATTTGGAAAACCAGGAATGTGAGCATGATTCATAGGGGCATGCATTCTAGTATTTGAACCCATCTTGAAAATAGTGAAGTCACTAAAAAGCTCTTCAAGGTATTGGTTTTTGAGCAGTGAAGTCGCCATGAAAGCTCTAAAATTTTGGATTCTTTGACACTGGAGTTGCGAGGTGAAAGATGCACAACCTTCTTGTGCCTAACCATTGTTCACCATCAGCAATAAAAGCTAATATTTTTCGTTCTTTCCCAGGAAATATTTAACCTTCGCTCCCTAGCAACGACACCAAAAATATTATCACTCCCTTTGTTTCCCAAGGCTGAGAAAGGAGACTGAAGGAGGTAACCTCATACAAATATTTATATTTGGTAGCTAGCCCTAAAAAACCGTAGAAGGCTCTCTCGATGTGAATTTCACAGTAAATGAGGTGACTGGAAAGGTAAATATCTTATGCTAGATATAAGCTTAGTGATTTTGATTAGGGTTTTGTTTTGAATTTTGCTGGATAGGAAGTGTCAGTCTAGGAACTAGGTCTAGGTTTCAAATGAACAATTGCAGAGATAAAAATGAGGCAAGATAGGTATACTTAGAAACACATTTATGTTTTTATTGTGGTACAGGGTTTGAAAAAGGGAGAATTAGAATGAGCATATAACATATGATTTCATTCATCAGAGGAAGTAGAAAAAATTTATAAAATTATCATTAAACATAGCACAAGAGTAATAATTATACTTAAATACTCATAAGATCATCATATGAAAGCATACATGTGATTCCAAGAAAGCACAAACATTCAATTTGATGGTAGCACTAAGAAAAAATAATGCTAATAAGCATACCACTGGAGTCCCCGCAACATGTCTTTTATTTCACTAGAAAAATATGTACATAAGCTCCACAATGCAATATAAACTATATAACCTCTAAAATGATTTGACTTGGATTACATATAGAAACTAGAGAATATTCTATCACTATGGGTCGAAAATTGATCCAAAACACTTCATTAATGCACCTAATGAGTCATTACCTAGTTTTTAGGGAAGTTAGAAACAATCCCCCCTATTTTAGCTAACAAATAGGAGCCTTTGTCTCCTTGATTAATTACAAGATCCCTCAATAATTAGGATCATAAATAGACACCATTAACCATAAAAAATCTCATGAGACAGTTGTTACCTCGAATCTTTGACCATTTTTTACTGAAACCTATCCAAAAATATTTCTACATAGAAACGTAGCGTGTTTTGACAGAAGCATAACATGCACTTGGAGGGGCTTTTGAGGTGGATTTTATGCATCCTTTTGCTGACCTGAACATCAGATAAGGTAGCCCTAGATGTCCTCTACCCAACTAAACCTTGAAACTTACAAAATACCATCTCTATGATACTCAAAACTTAATTATGCCAAGGTTACGCAAGAAGCGTAGAAAGGGTTGAAAAACAATGGAAGAAACATGAAATTTGGGGTGTTTTCTGAGTTTTGCACCAACATTAAGAACTATCATGCAAAACAAAAGCCATATCTAGGATGTACACATCAAAATTCATTCATCCATGCAAGGCTGACCTCCATTGGATCGCCCGAGAAAAATCATAGCATGGCCACACTACGCTTCTGTACAACTAAAATTTCCAAAATTTCCCAAAACTTCAAAATTTGCCAAAAAATTCAAAATTTGCCTAAAACTTCAAACTTTGCCAAACATTTATGCAAAAATAGGGCTCAAAGGTGTATAAATATCTCTCTAACCATAAATTTTGTTTCAACACTAAGAAAGGGTTTTGTTCTTTGGTATGTTATGAACAAAAAACTCCTCCAGTTTGAAAAAATACTTTCCCATTTTTTCAGATTCAAAGTTTGAAGTTGGTCTCTAAAAATTGTAGAAGCGCAACATGCTCTCAAAAAAAATGCAGCATGGTATTTGAGAGGGATTTTGGAGGCCTTACCAGAGGAGGCTTGTGGTGAAAGTGGCATTTTTGGAAAGCTTATGAAGTCTAATACACAATGGAGTCATCAAGAAATACAATCCCCTGCTCCAAACCACTGAAAAATTGACTTGAAAACAACTTGTCCAAAAGTGCAGCAAATGACCCGGAGCAACTGTATTTTTGGAATTTCTCTAAAATCATAACACCTCTGCATAAAATGAAGGAATTTTTTTTCTTTGGTCTATGGTTGAAAAAAACCTCTTTCACATTTATCAAATTCATCTTCATTACTTCATAAAATAAATTTGAAGTAGGATTATCCCTCTATGCATTGTAAACCCTAGAAAATGATAAAAAAAACTCTAAAAATGATGCCATGGGTCTGAGTTGGCTCAAACCTAGAAACTTGCCCTCCTTTTTTGTGCTTTTTCTTCTCATTTTCCATGGTTTTTTGTTTTGTATGATAGAAACCCTAGCTTGATAGGAAGGAAGGAAAGGGTAAAACTTAGGAAAATAGGGGAAAATGGGGCAACAAATTTAGGGAGGGAAATGAAGGGGACAAGAGTTAGGGAAAATTCCTAAAAACTTAGGGGAGATAGGGTAGTGTGTTAGGAACATAGTACAAGTGTAATTTCTTGAAAATAGTGAGGGGAAGTTGTGAAAATGTGGAAAAAAAAGTCCTAGCCTAGGAAATTGTCAATGGAGTGGCATATGCTAGGGTTTGTAGGAAAAATGGAAGAAATGAAGGGAATAGGTGAGGGGAATGATTTGGGGGAGTACGTGAGGTGTAGGTGAGTGTTGGAGAGTAGGAAACTAAGGGTTTTACCAATAAAATGAAACAAATTCAAATGGAAATGAAAAGTGAATTGAAACCCTAGGAGAGGGAATTTCAATGAATTTTTTGAGAAGATAAATGCATAAGAGCAGTGCCAAATGCTACTCAATTTCCAAATAGATGTCGTAAACCACTGAAATGATGAAAGAAACCCATTTGAATGGTTTCTTTTCCTCTAATTCAAAATCATAGCAAGGAAACCAAAAGCATGGTAGAAAATTAGGATTTTCTGATGGATATTTGAAGTTTTCTTAATGATGAGATGAGACTTGATAATGGAAGCGAGCTTAATGAAAGTGGAATGAGATATTTCAAATTCTTTGGATGTTATTTTATTAGTTGGAAATTGATTTTTTCTAGTGATGGACATCATATGGTATTTTTGAGAAATGTTGTGATGTTACTGAAGCATAGTATTTTGAAATGAAATGTTACCTTTACCTTTATTGCTTTTGTTCTTAAGTTACTAACTCCCTTTAATGGTGACTAAAGTGATGAAAATTACTCCTTTTTCTTTTAAATGATTGAAATTATGTAATATCCATTTTTAGGAAAATCAGCAACATAGGCACCAAAAACACAATTTTCAGAAAATTACGCTATAATAATGTAGAAAAGCACTTGGATCCATTATTTTATGTATTATAGCACTCAAATATAGAAAGGGATCATAAAAAAATCATTCTAGCTTAGTTAAGCATATCTCCCAAGCCCAATATAGCCCAAAAACATCAAAACCCCATGACTATTGCAACAAAGAATTTATGAATAATATGAAAACGTAGTATAATGAGGATTTCTACTACAGTAAGATAGAAACAAATATATCTGATGATATATTACTCAAAGAGCTGAGAAAATGGAGATCTCGTCTCTTTTATACAATCTTAAGATAACTCAGAAAGGGTTTCTTGAAAAGCATGAGGTACAAGAAGTATATCTATAGATCTATAGCTGAATCATGTTGTTTGACTAAATCTCTGCATAAATATGGCTGGAAATTACAAGAAATGGCTGAAACTTCTCCTTACTAGCTTTTCGGGAGAAACGTTGATCCTTTCCCTAGGAGACTAGCTCACAAATAGGGGTTTTAACCCTTCCATTGCAACACCATGAAAAATAACATAGTTTCTCCAAGGGGATGTGCTATATCTATAGGTGACTACTTGACCCAATTTCTGATGGTGGAAATGAAGTCCAGAGTACTCCTCTCAGATCCCTTCAACAAGTTCTCCAAGGAAGGGAGTGGAATTCCCGCATGAGAATACCCTTGCACTAAACAGTGTAGCAAACCTAGCTGAACAGCGAAAGCATGCAATAATTCATAAGAATCAAACACAAAAAATATTATGAATGATCCATATGGTTTCCATTCCCTCCATGTAATATTCCCAAATGGGGAAATCAGTAATATAGGCCCCAAAAATGAAATTTTCAAAAATTTATGCTATAAAAGTTAAGAAAATCCCATGGATCCATTATTTTATACATTATAACAACCGAATATAAGATAATATCAGAAAAAAATCATGATATATTAGTTAAACAAGCCTCCCAAGCCCAGAATAGCCCAAAAACATTACAACCCCATGACTGTTGCAACACAGAAATACTTGTTACACTAAAAACTGTCATCCTGACATTTTTCTATGAGTATGAGCTCATTATTACTCATACTTCCTCCTTTTGCAAGTCTAACATATCAGTTCCTCATGTCAAGCTTTCAAAATCAGAGAAAAGTTCCTAAAAATCCCCTAAACATTGGTATCGCACTTTCTCTATTCATTGCCTGCGGTCCCGCACCTAAAGTTCAGCTCTCCTGTGGGACCATACCGCACGTTCTTTGTGTTATGGGTGCGGACCTCTATAAAACTCAAAAAGGCGAGAAATTAAAGACAAAAAGTTGATTTCAGATGAATTCTAAAAGATTCTAGATGGGAATTTTCGAGAATGGATATGCTTTGAGAAGGTTCATGCATCCCTCACTTGATGGAGCTAACTCCTTGATATAAGGAGCTAATCCCTTTGAAGGAGGATTCTATCCCTTCATATTTGGAACAGAAAACCTCCTCTTTTCCACTATAAAAAGAGGCCTTGGGTAGCCTCAAAGGGAGTTCAAGCTTTAAGATATTTGAAGTTAAATGCTGTGGAGATTCAGACTCAGTTAACTAAGACTTTTTGTGAGGTTAAATCACTCACCTCTATTCATCTTGGTTCAAAGAGTGCAATGCTTGTCAAATTAGAAGAGATTCCTGATTCGGACCCTAGGAGGACCTGCATAACATCAAGGCACAGGTTGTAAAGGTTTTCTTTTATTTGAAGTTAATACAAATATACTCATTTCTCTCATTAAATTGTCTATTCATGGTTTATTTCATAAATTCCTTGATCATTATGATGAGTATGGTTTATAATAATGTCTATACAGGTGCTGTGTAATCTTTTTTCTTGTTTGTGACTGCAGATTCACGAGGAACGTTCTTTCAAGTGCACGGGAAGGACTTCAATGAGATCAAGCAAGCGCTGGATATAAGGTAGGCCTTACACCTATATAGCATTTTTATGAATCTTGTATGCTTAGAGAGAGATTAGTATAATTGGTTGTTTGTTGCTAGTTACTTTTAGTACTAGAGAGATCGGTCTTGTCCGCAAGACGGATTAATCTACACAACAAAATGGCGACTCCGCTGGGGAAAGAACTTATTGTTTTTGGTTCTCTTTTATTTTTGATTTGAGGAAACATTTTTTCCTGGTTTTTTATTGATACATATCTGTCTGGGTAATTTAGATTTTCCCTGTTTTTGAAAATTTAGAAATATTTTAAGTTTTTCTATAATTTTTCCTAGGACCGCACTCTGGCTTATTTTGACAGTGCGGGCAGGTTCACACTTTCTGTAAAGAATACAGTGCGGGACCGCACCTGTCAATACTGGTTGCCTGCAGACCCTGTAAAATTTTTAGAAAACCTCCAGATTTATTTCTGTAGTTTATTTTTATTTGGATTTAGATTTTTGGTTTCTGCCCAGATTGATTATTGTTTCTGTCAAGAATTTTTTGTGAATGAACTCCAACAGTATTGATGTTTTGATGATTTTCTAGAAGATTTTGCATTTTGGATTGTTTTTCACTTGGTCTTTGTAGTGATTCGAAGCTTTGACAGTTTGAAGTATCTAAGATTACATTGATCTCTTTTTGTCTTTTTGAATCCGACCTGATTGTGAGAACATCCTTTATTGAGAAATAGAGCTTTTTGTTTCTTTGCGAATCTTCGAAAAAACTTGGTTGAAGGTTTTGAATTTCATTTTTTATAAAAACATATTTTGAGTGTTTTTTATCTGTTTGTTATTCTGGACGAATAGATTCTTAGTTTGTTGAACAACTAAGGAAAACATTCTAAAAAAATCTTAAAGCTTTTATTCAATTTAGATTGTTTAAATTCAATAGATCTCAAGATTAGATTTTGTAGTTTTGAGTAGTTTTTTAATTTTTATAGCTTTCTTTTGAAGGAAAATTGTTTTGTAGCTTCGACTTTGGAAAGAAAAAGGATTTTGTTATGAGCTTGATAATTTTTCTCATTATTGAAAAGACAAAATAGTTTCTTTCAATTATTTTTCATGTTTTAAAGAAAGAATTAAAAGAATTGCATTCTCCAACTCTTTCTTTAGATAGAAAGTTCATTGAAAGAAAAAAGAATTGAATATCATTCTAGGTGCATTTTAGTGTTTTTTGGAACTCAAGTCTTCACATCATCAAAGTTTCATTTTCGCACCCATTGACTTAAGAAACAACTCATAAAATTAACGCTTAATTAAAATTCATTTAGTAATCTTTTATTTCTAGGGCTCTTATCACCAACATAGGTTAGGCTAGTATCTTGGAGTAGGGAGTAATTAACTCTCCAAGATAGCTAAAACAAACAAGTAGACGAATCTTGCGGTAGGAAGAATTCCAATTGTTGCATATATGCTCTGGGAAGCTCCTCTTAAAGGAGTCAAGCACGAGATCATATGTGAACCAGTGGGGTAATCAATCCTTCCTCATTGGGAACGATAGAAGATATACACGTATTAAAAACGGTAAACCTCGGATTGACCATTGTCGAGGAGCCAGGGGTCACTTGTCGGTAAACCTTGGATTATTTCAAGGAGCCTACAAGGGGATTGAGCTTTGTTACTCTGCCCTTGCGTGTGTGTCGGATCGTAGACTGTTCCCCCAGGTATATTTGTTTCAGTTGGTAACCTTAGTGGCTATAATCTATAGGATTCTTTTCTAAGGTGACGGTGGAGGGAAGATCCCACTGTACCTGGAACAGACGTCGGCTAGACTCACTTGGACTCTCCGGAGGGTTATCTTCACTCGAGATGGTATAGTGGAGAAACTTGCACCATTCTGTTTCATTAAGCAGGTTGTCGGGGTAACTGTTCCAACTGCCATTTTCGTATTAAATTTCTACCAAGTTGGATTTCATCACCAACTAGTGTTTTTAGTACGGAAAGTTACTGTTTGTGTGTGGTTTGAACTCTTAGATTTTTTAAGCGTATGATTCAATTGTTTGTTTCTTAGAGACTTTAGGTGTTTTTCATTGAAATTTTTTTTTGTTTGCGTGTGATTAGATAATCTTTAATCGTGGCGGACTTGCCAAGACAATCCCGGAGACTACAAGGGAAACCCCCTGAATATTCACCAAGTCAACTTGAAGGGCTTTGTGCTCTGGTATCATCAAGTAGTGGTAGAATTAGATCAACGGAAATTGGAATTTCATCTATAGTTATACATCCTGATTATCAAACACCTACAATAGAGTACATTCAAGAGCCGATTTCAGTTTCTAAAGTTACTGGTCATATTTCTCCTACCAGTGAACTAGTTGATGAACCTGAAATCTCTGAACCTGAAACTGAATCTTCTGTATTAGAAACATCCTCAGGATTTATCACACCAACTTCTAGCGATCCTAGTTCACCTAGGGTAAGACATATCATTACTGACGATCTTCCCTCTGGACTTATTTCTATTGAAGAACTTACTAATCCAGACGAAGACATATCTCTTCCCGACTCCCCTCAATCTATAAATCTTAGGGAGCATGAATCTATTTTCTACAGCCCCATTCGAACTGATCCTTGGTATATTTCTTTAACGAACTTTTTAGAGAATCCGGGTCTTGCTTTTCATCCACCTCGAATTCCATTTCATCCTACACCCATAGGTTACTATCCGCCATCCATTATGGCAGGAGAGTCGTCAATGTTTTCCCAGACTCCGAAATCATTTTTACACGGTGGTCCTTATGTTCCTTCGGGATACCATGCTATATCTGGTACTTTCTCGGGAGCAGCTCCTCAACCCATTGAAAACGTTTTATCATCTGGTCTTAATGGTCTTAAAATTGAAACGTCAAACGCAAAGCAAATTTTTATGATGTCTGGTAATGTTCCCAATCCTCTACCACAAGGCAGTCAGTTACCGCCTGGGGGGAAACCTCAAGGAAATCCGTTACCACCTGGGGGGCAACCTTCAAGTAGTCAGTTACCACCTAGAGGGCAACCTCAAGGTAGTCAGTTACCACCTCGAGGACAACCTCAAGGTAGCTTTTTCCCAGGACAAACTATGGAATCATATTATTTTGGGGGACAACCCCAAGGACAGCACATACCTCAAGGGTATCAACCTTCAGGACAGTACATACCTCAAGGACAACCCCAAACTCAATATGCTCCTCAAGATCCTCAACAACCCCAGCTTCAGTACGCGCCTCAAGGTTATCAACCTCAAGGGCAGTACCCAATTCAAGGTTCCCAAAAGCCTTCTGTTCAACCATCTATTCAAGGAGCCGGAAATTTACCTTTTAATTATCAACCCTACGTTCAACCAGGTTTTGGTCCTTATGTTCAACCTTCTACGGGACAATACCCCGGAATGATGGTGTGGGATCCGTCCCAATATCAATAGCCTTTGCAGCCTAATGTGCAGTTTCCTTATCAACCTGGCCAGCCATTGGTTTCTGGTCCAACCCAGTAACCTGTTCAACCAGCTATTCAAACTCCTGCACCTAGTTCAGTTCAGCAGTCTGGGCCTAGTGCTGCAACTGCTGCAACGTCTGTTCAACCTGTAACACCTGTTTCTGGAGTATCTGTAGCCCCGAGTTCTTCTATCCCTGTATCCGTGCAAATCCCTCAAGTCTCTGTACCTCAGTCAGGAATGTCAGTTCAGACTTCGTTTCAGATACCTACAGGACAAACCGGTACAAGTACAGTTGTTACAAGTCAACCTCAATTTACGTATCAAACGTACCAGGGACAGCCGCAATTCGGTCCTTATGTACAGAATCCAAGCTATCAGTATCAACCATACCCTGGTTATACTTATCAACAACCTCAGTATGGTCCGATTCATCCTGGTTTTCCAGGAGGTTACACAATACCTAATGCAAATCTGATTCCTAGTTATCCTGGGTATCCGCCTCCTTGATCTGCTTTGGCTTCTCAAGGTTTTCGCGACCCTAACCGTCAATTACCATTTATCGCAACTTTGGACTTACCTGATTTGACGCGCCTTACAAATGATCCCATTTTTTATTATCAGAACTGGCCGCCAATGCCTCATAAGTTGCCCAGTGATATACCAAAATTCGAAGGTAAGTCAGGAGAGGATCCATCGAATCATGTTATGACTTATCACCTTTGGTGTGCATCTAATTCAATTATTGATGATTCGATTCGTTTACGTCTTTTTCAAAGAACTCTCATAGGTTTTGCAGCCAAATGGTACATTGAGTTGCCACGAGGCTCATTTCATAACTTTAGTCAGTTAGCAACTACTTTCTTGACTCATTTTCAGTTGCCTGTCAGATACGAAAATGGCACGGAATTATTAACTTCGCTAAAACAATCTACGTCCACGTATATTTCTGATCATATTCATGAATGGCGACGTAGGAGGCGTTTGGTGAAAGTTTATATTCCGGATCAAATTTTGGTAGAATGGTTTGTTAAATCATTGTTACCCAAGATCACTGAAGATGTAGCTAAGGCTGGTGTTGTTACTGAAGAGCAAGTAATTTCTCAAGCTCAGTACCTTGACCTCGTTTATACGCAGTCAGGTACTCTACATGAAAAAATCCCAGACCTTCCAAAACAAGGTCAAATAGTTGCTGCTCCTTCAGGGTCTCATGCCGCTGACGGTATGATTGGTACAGTCAATTCTAAAAGAAAGAAGAAATCGTCAAAGAATTCTTCTCCAATTATAACTTTAC
Organism: Pinus albicaulis; assembly: GCA_034641835.2. Lineage (NCBI taxonomy): Eukaryota > Viridiplantae > Streptophyta > Pinopsida > Pinales > Pinaceae > Pinus > Pinus albicaulis. The sequence goes on along the minus strand of CM076577.1, from coordinate 900,876,314 downwards.
CTGATTCCCCGAAAGGAGAATCTTCTCCCGAAGTTTCTGCCGATATTCATGTCGTTGAAACATCTACGACAAAATCAAAATCCGGTGGTAAAAAGAAGGGGAGGAACAAAAACAAAAAGAATTCGAAAGAGAAAACTGATAAAGATGAATCCAATGACGAAAAACGTAAACCTTGCTATCCTTGTTTCATTTGTGAACAAGATCATTTCACGAAAGAATGTCCATATCGAGACGAAGTTACGAAATTCGTTAAAGGATCGCATCAACCTGCTGTCTTGAAGGATCCTTTTCCAGTTCAAGATAGTAAGATGATTGGTTCTACCTCGACTATTTTGGAAGAACCTATTATGATGATGTCTCATGTAAGGATTGCGACGCGATCACAAGATTACGGTTCTAAGAATCCTGTTGATGGTAAAGAAGCAGAGTCTTCTAATGAAAATACATCAACTACACCTCCTCCTGTTTTTGGTCCGCTACAGATTGAGAAACAAAATCCAGACTTAATAATCAAACCGCCTGCTAAAGGTGTTCTTCATAAATCAGCTTTCAATCCACATGCGAGAGCTGCTCAGAATTACAACATTGTTGAAGACTTAGCTGTTTCTCCTTCAGCAATGTCGGCTTTGGAAGTGCTGCAATCGTGTCCAGCACAACGTAAATTATTATTGTCTGCCATAGGAGCTGTCGATGTTCAGGATTCTAACCTTATAATCTTCGATTTAGAAAATAGTACACCTCGCCTACCTCACCAAATGGCTTTCCAGATTCCAGTGTTAGTCAAAAACAGACCAATCTTTCGGACTGTGATTGATGAGGGAGCTTCAACGTGTATTATGTCGATTCAGTGTTGGAAATCACTTGGATCTCCTACACTTAACCAATCCCCGACAATTCTAAAGGCTTTTGATGGTCAAGGTTTCAACCTTTTGGTATTTTGCAGGATTTACCCATAGGGGTCGAAGGTAAAATCGTTAATCTAGATGTGGAAGTGGTTGATGCCCCTCTAGATTACAACCTTCTTCTGGGTCGTAGTTGGTCCTATGCTATGACTGCTGTTGTTTCTTCGGTCTTTCGACTTATAAAATTTCCATATCAAGGAAAGATCGTGACAATAGATCAGTTAACTTATTTCTCATCTGACCTAGCCTCTACAGAAACAATCCAGCATGTTGGTAAAATGGTTATCCCTTATAAGGATGTTGGAGTGAGTTTGATTAAATATTCTGGTTTACTAGGAACTTTTTCCTTTCCTCCTCCTAACGTATCGCCTTCTACTGCAAGTATTCACATGATTTCGTCAGACACTGTTATGTTTGATGATCCTTGGATCGTACCTTCCGAATCCGAGATTGATTCATTTGATGGCATGATGCCCTTGAGTCCATTTGAAATTGCGTACCAGGCTGTACAGTCATTTTCCGACCCCTCTTCAACCGAAATTGATCCAATGAATGGGATCCAAGAGGAATCACTTTCTATATCTAGTTCAGTTACAACGACATTTCCTGAACTTGTTCATACAGATGAGCAAATTTGTGAGTTTTTGTCTGTTGATGATTTACCATGGGAAGATCTACATCACCGATCTTCATTTTTACCTGAATTAGATCATTTTGAAGATGATTTCGCTTCAATTTTTACTGCTGAATATGCCAAGGAACCTCGGAATCCATTGCAAAATCCTGATTCTGAGTTAAATTTGGAAAATATATCTAGAACAGTTCCAATTGACATTTCAGTAAAACCAGGAATAATTGAAAACATTCATATAGGTGCTTGTTGTACAAATGAAGAAATTCAGACTTATAAAGCCCTATTTCAAGAATTCTGTGACGTGTTTGCCTGGTCTTATGAAGAAATGCCAGGAATTGATCCATCAATCGTTGTTCATGAAATTAAGACTTACCCGGATGCTAAACCTGTTCGTCAACGATTACGTCAAATTCATCCTAGAAAAGCTGCTGCTATAAAAGCAGAAGTTGAAAAATTACTTCGCGCAGGATTCATTTATCCAATTCCCTTAACGGATTGGGTATCGAATATTGTTCTTGTGACTAAAAAACAAGGAACGATAAAAGTATGTATCGATTATAGGGATATTAATTGAGCGTGTCCAAAAGATAATTATCCAACTCCCTATATTGATCAAATAATCGATGATTGTGCTGGAAGTGAATTGTTTTCCTTCATGGATGGATTTTCCGGCTATAATCAATAAACATACTCCTTTCAGATCAACCCAAAACAACTTTTATTTGTCCATGGGGAACGTTTGCTTATTGTAAACTACCTTTTGGATTAAAGAACGCTGGAGCAACTTTTCAACGAGCTATGTCTTATGCATTTCATGACATTAAGCACATTGTCCAGCCATATCTGGATGATTTACCTGCTCATTCATTACGTAGGGCCGACCATCTCACTCATTTACGAGCAATTTTTATGAGATGTAGGCATTATCGGATAAGGCTGAATCCGCATAAATGTGTTTTCTGCGTAGAATCGGGTCGATTACTGGGATTTGTTGTCTCGAAAGCAGGTATTCGCGTCAATCCATCGAAGGTCGAAGCCATTGTTAAATTTCCTCCTCCTTCGACTTTACGCCAACTCCAAAGTTTGCAGGGGAAAGCAAACTTTTTACGAAGATTTATTCCTAACTATGCCGAGCTTACAAAAGGTTTTACCCGGTTGTTGAAACAGAACATTCCGTTCTTTTGGGACGAGATCGCTGATTGATCTTTTGATGCACTTAAACACGCGTTGACCCATGCACCGTTATTGCATCCTCCTAACTACAACCAAGATTAAATTTTGTACCTCGCTGCTTCTCATTCCACCATTGGGATGGTACTAGTTCAGGAAGATGAATCTCACAATGAACATGTGATTTATTATCTTAGTCGGAATCTGCATCCGACTGAAATCAAATACACACATGTGGAGAAATTGGCCTTGGCAGCTGTTCAAGCTGTCCAACGTTTTAGACATTACATCTTGTTACGTAAAACCATGGTAATTTCTAATTGCAACCCTATGATGTATATTTTGACCAAACAATTGCTAGGGGGAAAATATTCCAAATGGATAGTTATCCTGCAGGAATTTGACTTGGAATTTGAAAAATCCAAGGCAAAGAAATCTTTGGTATTTGTGGAACTGATGTGCGATTTCCCCTCTACTGATATTGAAACAGTGGCAGAAGAGTCCATTTGTGGACGAATCTTTGTTTCTCATCAGTACACTTGATCCATGGTATGGAGATATTATCGTTTATCTCCAAACCCAATCTTTTCGGCCTGATATCTCATGAACTCAACGACGGAAAATACGCTTCCAATCCCAACAGTATAATATCATTGGTGATACACTTTATCGTCGTGGAGCGAATTCTGTTTTCCGACGTTGTCTAACTCATGAAGAAGCAGAAAAGGTGTTAAATGACTGCCATTCTGGAGCATGTGGCGGTCATATGTCTGGGTATGCCACAGCCCAAAAGATATTGCGTGTAGGTTATTTCTGGCCAACGTTGTTCAAAGATTGCATTTATGCGGTTCGGAAATGCCACAACTGTCAAATTTTTGATCGAAAAATGTGCGTGCCACCCGCTCCTCTTCACCCTATAATTGATGTTGGTCCTTTCGCGAAATGGGGTATTGATTTTATTACATGTAACCCTCACTCGGCCAGGGGGCATGCCTATATTATCTTAGCAGTAGATTATTTTACAAAATGGGCCGAGGCGATGCCTACATTTTCAGCCGACAGCAAGACTGCTGCAACTTTCGTATTTAATCACATAATTGCTAGGTTCGGTGTTCCCCAAGCTATTATTACGGATCATGGAAGTCACTTTCGGAATGTCATGATGACTGAACTAACAGACCAGCTTGGCCTGCGACACGATAGTTCCACTCCGTATTATCCGCAAGCCAATGGTCTGGTTGAAGCCATTAACAAAGTTTTAGTCACCATGATCAAACGAATCATTGGTATTCACAAGACGAATTGGCATTCCATGTTATTTTCAGCACTTTGGGCATATCGAACCTCGGTCAAAACATCAACGGGTTTCACTCCTTTTCAACTAGTTTACGGTTTGGAAGTTGTGTTGCCGATTGAATGCGAAATACCGTCACTAAAATTAGCCGTAGAATTACTTCTAGCTACGTTTGAAGAGGAGAAACATTTCTTGTACTTAGCCCAATTAGATGAGAATCGACGAAATGTTGCAATAGCAAACGAGGCTCATGTTAAAAGGATAAAAGCTCAGTATGATAGAAGTGTGACCCCTCGAAATTTTTCAGAAGGAGACCTAGTTTTAATTTATGATCAAGCTAACGACAAGCTAGGAGCTGGGAAATTCGTGCCTATGTGGCATGGTCCTTACATTGTTAAACGAAAGTTAGAAAAAGGGGCCTATGAGTTGATAGATTTTGACGGTGTCCCTTTGGATAAACCCAGAAATGGGCTCTATCTAAAGCGATATTATGCTTAAATGTGGTGTGGAGATTTTGTTAGTTTAGATTTCTTTACTGATGGTGTGTTTTAGATTAGAAAAGTGTGCCTAGTTTAGAGAGTGTGTTTTTATCATTATTCCTGCTTATCTGAGTTTTACTCTTGATATTGCAGATGTCGACGTCTCTTCAAACCTACATTGGTTTTGCTGATGGTGCTTGTCATAGTACACGGAACATTTCTTCAGCAGCTTGGGTCATCTATTCAGCCTCTGACGAGTTAGTATCCATGCATGGGGTAAGCCTTGGTCAAACAACAAATAGCATTGCCGAGTATAGTGCAGTGATTGAGTTATTATCTGAATCCGTATCATTTGGAATTCAGAGTTTGATTGTAAGGTTGGATTCTAAACTTTTTGTATTGCAGCTTAACAGGGTTTATACCATTAGAAATCCAATGTTATTACGGTTATTTTTAAGAGTTCGTCTCTTGGAATGTGAATTTGATTACATTGAATATCAGCATAATCCAAGACATTTAAATACATTAGCAGATTCAATTGCTTCTAGTATGATAAATAGACATTTGCAATAATCAAAAGCAGTAAATCAAAAAACATTCACATATGTACACAGATAGCTGGCAAATAGTGATATATCATAGTATAGGAGTGTTTTCAAAAAATATACATCGTCTTCGATCATAGGTTGGAAACACCTTATGATCGACAAAAATGATAATACAAAAGTCAAAAATATGAGTCTACACGATCATCCCATCACTGATGGTGATCACGATAAGAAACCACTGCCTGAGCTACCCTGCATAGGAACCTCCTAAAAGTTCCTGGAACTCCAATCACATATCTCTGCAACCTGAGTGGAATGTCATCTATGCTCGTCTCTGGAATATCTAGAGTCAAACGCTCTAGATGATGCTCTAAATCATTCAAAATCTCCGCTGATTGGCCTGCTGGGGCTAGTACGGCTGCAACTGGTTGTCTTCTCTCGTAAGGTTGGAGATGGGCTGGTCATTGTGGACCCACATCTGTATTCAAAAACTTTTGGTTATTAGTTTTCAAGACGATAAAAAATAAAAAAATTAGAATTTATCAAATGTTGAAAAATGATTTTAACTGAATCATCCCACTATTCCCCTGCTGGGAGAGCCATCTCTCGATCACCGCGGAAATCTATCCTGGCATATGGAAAGTCTATCACAAAAATTTGGCGATCCAGCCAACGAAAATATGAAGGAGGAAATCGGACAATCTCACTACCCTCGATAGCATGACGAGCCATCAATGTGGACCAACGAACCATCCTCGGTTCTTGAAGTCGACCAGCATCAACAGCAATAATCTGTGGAGATAACATAGGGATCCTCTCTAGAGCAAAAGAAATAATGATGGATCCATATCCAAAGTTATTCAGTTTCCCATTTTTTTCTCTGGTTAGTTGGCCTTTTACATTAGCCAACACAGCTTCACACTAGTTAAAGATAGTGTCGCGAAAATAGTCCACAACAATACGCATTTGGGAACCAGTAGCTACATGCAGTGCAGCACTCCCACATAGTTTGGTAATAGTAAAAGCAATAACTTTCAATTCAGGATGGATGATGTGTTTTATATCAATCCGTTTTTCCCGAGGATTTGCCTGGTCATTTCAGAATTCTAGTTGGAGATTAGCGACAGACTGGCCACCTGGCCTAGTCCCAAACAAAGAAAATTGTTCACCCCTCTTGGACAAACCAGTCAAAAAATATATATCCTCCAGCTCAATTTCGAGTTGGTGGCCACCAATAAAGAAGCACTCCACAACAATACGCATTTGGGAACCAGTAGCTACATGCAGTGCAGCACTCCCACATAGTTTGGTAATAGTAAAAGCAATAACTTTCAATTCAGGATGGATGATGTGTTTTATATCAATCCGTTTTTCCCGAGGATTTGCCTGGTCATTTCAGAATTCTAGTTGGAGATTAGCGACAGACTGGCCACCTGGCCTAGTCCCAAACAAAGAAAATTGTTCACCCCTCTTGGACAAACCAGTCAAAAAATATATATCCTCCAGCTCAATTTCGAGTTGGTGGCCACCAATAAAGAAGCACTGGTCCTGCACATTCCATCTGTTCACCAACCATGTCAGGAGTTCTACTTGTGCCCTCATGCCTGAGATGGCCCAAAATTTGTACAAGCCACATGCTCTTAATGCCTGTTGTGTGGGCAAATGGAGTATTGCGGCTTCATCCACATCCTCTTGCTCACGTTCTCTCCAAATCAGCATCTTGTCAATCCTACAATGCATAAAAGGCAAGTTAGAACAATCTTATTTGAAATTTTTTGGGAAACAAATGAGAAATGAGTGTTTTAAATTCAACCGCGCGGGTACTGCACCTACGCTTTGTAAACAGTGCGTAGATACGCACGCGTACTATGTGCCGGGTGCGGAACCCACGACTTTTTCCTTATAGAAAAAAGTCGGGGTCCGCAGGTAACGTGTATCACAGCTGCGGACCCAGCGGGCGAACTTTTAAACCATTTTTTGCCCTAAAAATACAAACTAAAGCCTAAAAATGAATTTGAAATGGATGAAAAAAAAGATTTAGAGGTCGTGGATTACCTGGGACTGATGGTTCTCGATTTCAACGGACGGATTTTCCAGAATCTTCACAGGAACTTTCTTACCCAAAAGCTTTTTACTTTTCACTCTGAAATTGAACGGTAAAAATGAAATTGAAAAAGTCTTTTTTATAAGTTTTTTCGAATAGATGAATTTTAAATTTGTTTATTTTTCACTTTAAAAAGGGTATTTTTGAAAGTATTTTTACTTATCTTAAATAGGTATGTGTAATGTTTCATGTTTTTGTGTAGAAATTGGATTTTTCAGGAGAACTGGTCGTTTTTCAACAAAGAGCATACTTTTATCACTTTTTCGGACTCTTTCAAAAATTTACGAAAAAGAGAAATCCTGGAGTCCTCTTTTAAGCCCTTTTCAGACTCCCTAAATATGAAAAGATCGCTGAGTACTTGATTATTCGAACTCGTTAAAGTAAATAAATGATCGTCCTTTCAGTATAAGTTTACCCCTTTTACGGACTGAAATGGACTATTTACGAAAAAGGTATACGTTGACTAATTACGGTCAATAGAGTTCTCTCCCACATTATTTTATCCCTTTTCGGGCTCGAGAGACTAAATTTACGAAAAAGTACACCCATGGAGTTTTCTTAAGTTTTTTCTTCTGACTCCCTAAAATTGAAAAACACCGAGTTTCTCCTATACTGGACTTGTTAAAATTTAACAGTAAAGGACCTGTTCAATTTTAAACAGGAACGAACCACTCCTTCTTAGGGTTCGAATTTTAAACTAAGTTGGACTCATCCGAAGGATGAGCTTATAAGCAAGCAAATGTTATCCTCCTCAAGCTTGTCAAAAATAAAGAGGTACTTGCCAAAAATGGTGGGGGAAAAAGAGAGAAAAATGGGCGTGTTTGTTGTATTTTAAATTTTTCAAAAATTCAGTCAACCACTCTTGAACACGACACTTTCATTCACCTGGGTTGGGAAATCATTTACCTAACAGTTAATCAAACCACATTGAAAGTCTTCAGCTGGTTTCTGGGTATTAGCTTTGGGTCAATTGTCACCAAACCATCTGCAATGTCATTATGTGTTCAAGAGGGCAGTTCAAATAAACCATTCATCTGCAAAATATCTGTCATCCATTATTGACCATCCCTGAGTCAGTCCTTGCCAATATATTTTCAAAACTTTATCTATGATTTCGTGTTGTGGGCTTGCCTACGACAGATCACTTTCTATCGACATCAACACATTATCTAGGAAGTTGATCCAGAAATTGTCAGTACCTTGAAATCTGCATGCCTCAATGGCAGGTTTCTCGCCTTCGACGACAGGTTGCATCATTGAACTTCGATCGAATGATTTCGTGAGATGTTCGACTTCAGCTCATTTATTCACATTTCATGGATTGTACTGAGTACTTTGAGAGCCATTGACATTACTGGTGGTTACTCTCACACTTGTTAACAGTTTACATCATTGACTGGTAATCAAGTGGTTTCTACCATGTTCGACTTCAACACATTTATTCACATGGATAGAATCGTACTATTTCGAGATGCGGAAATCAAGACCCTCGATCTAGTTTCCACCATCCAGGCTGCGAGGAATTTTATTATTATACAGTAGACTATTCATTACAGATGGCTGCACCCATGCTGTGTCTACACTATTGATGTAATATTAAAATCATTCCTGTATCAGAACGATTTGAGTTAGTTTCTAGTTAGTTTTAATCTGAGTATGGGAATGCCTACCTCAGTGATGACATATCTATATATATATTTTGCATTGAATTTTTTTACAGGTTCCGACTGGGGTGTCCACAGGATGATCTTTGAAATGATAAAGTACTGCACTCTTCATATATGACAGACTTCAGCTTCATCTATTTCAGACTTTGCACTTTAGGGGGCAATTTGTTACACTAAAAATTGTCATCCTGACATTTTGCTATGAGTATGAGCTCATTATTACTCATACTTCCTCCTTTTGCAAGTCTAACATATCAGTTCCTCATGTCAAGCTTTCAAAATCAGAGAAAAGTTTCTAAAAATCCCCTAAACATTGGTATCGCACTTTCTCTATTCATTGCCTGTGGTCCTGCACCTAAAGTTGAGCTCTCTTGCGGAACCATACCGCACATTCTTTGTGTTATGGGTGCGGACCTCTGTAAAACTCAAAAAGGCGAGAAAGTAAAGATAAAAAGTTGATTTCAGATGAATTCTAGAAGATTCTAGATGGGAATTTTCGGGAATGGATACGCTTTGAGAAGGTTCATGCATCCCTCACTTGGTGGAGCTAACCCCTTGATGTAAGGAGCTAATCCCTTTGAAGGAGGATTCTATCCCTTCATATTTGGAACAGAAAACCTCCTCTTTTCCACTATAAAAAGAGGCGTTGGGTAGCCTCAAAGGGAGTTCAAGCTTAAGATATTTGAGGTTAAATGTTGTTGAGATTCAAACTCAGCTAACTAAGACTTTCTGTGAGGTTAAATCACTCACCTCTATCTGTCTTGGTTCAAAGAGTGCAATGCTTGTCAAATTAGAAGAGATTCCTGCTTCGGACCCCAGGAGGACCTGCACGACATCAAGGCACAGGTTGTAAAGGTTTTCTTTTATTTGAATTTAATACAAATATACTCATTTCTCTCATTAAACTGTCTATTCATGGTTTATTTCATAAATTCCTTGATCATTATGATGAGTATGGTTTATAATAATGTCTATACAGGTGCTGTGTAATATTTTTGCTTGTTTGTGACTGCAGATTCACGAGGAACGTTCTTTCAAGTGCACGGGAAGGACTTCAACGAGATCAAGCAAGCGCTGGATATAAGGTAGGCCTTACACCTATATAACATTTTTTTTTTAGATCTTGTATACTTAGAGAGATATTATTATAATTGGTTGTTTGTAGCTAGTTACTTTTTAGTACTAAGAGATCGATCTTGTCACGAAGCCAATTAATCTAAAGTATCTTGCGGCAGTGACAACACGAGTTTGCGGGGGTTTATGCAAAAAATAGAGAGAAAAATGGATCTTGTGATATATTACTCAAGCGAGCTTAAAAACTGAGATCCAGTCACTTTTACACAAATCCAAGATAACCCGGCAAGGGTTTCTTGATAGAGATGAAGAAAGAGTGGGGAGTTCCCGCATGAGAAAACCCTTGTACTAAATAGTACAAAAAACTCAGCTAAATAGCTGAAGCATGCAATAAGTCATCAGAATCAAACACAAAATCATATTATGAATACCCCATAAGGTTTTCATCCCCTCCATTATATAATTGATGAGCTTCCTCACCATTGGTCCCACCCATTTATGAGGTTACTTCCATGAAAAGACTCCTCCTCTAAAATTACATTGTCTCCATTAGCTCGAATCTCTCATTTATAGCGTTGTTTTATTTGGTCAACCTTGACTTAGACTCCATGCATTGTCTCCTTTCACACCCAAGGGGGCTTTATTCTAACTATCTAAACTGATCCACATTCACACTAGGTTGTCTCTATTGATGATTCATTCCCTCCATACTAGTGCTTTTGACTTGGTCAAACCTGACCTTTTCCACATGCATTAGCCCCTGTTCACACATGAGGGTGCTTTATCCAGCTATGAATATGATCCCTTTTCACATAAAGAGGGATTTTATGCCTACTAAAGATATTTATGGGCCTCCTTACCCATTTATTCATCTAACTAGGTGACAAGAGAAAAATTAGTATTCCAATTAGATGCATGCTAATTTAGGAATATTACAATCTTCCCCTCCCAAATGTTGCTTGACCTCAAGCAACTACAAGGGTACTGCAAAATCTCCAATGGATATGTCCCCTCCGAAACATACAAGTTAGCCTTTGGTAGATAAACCAAATAGATGTCATTATGAAAAAGTGGGAGATATATGGAAAGAGTTATATGCTTTCCATTGGCCTCCTTTAAGGCATAAGAGATGGTAAATGTTAGGTGCCCCAATCTCAATGAGAAACTCCAATCTCCATGCTATCATCCAAAAAAAATGAGCCATGCTTGGTATCTCATTGAAACAATCATCAATTCCTCAGTTCTATAATGTATAGGGGCTGCATGGCTGAAAATGAGAGATGATTTTGTTCAATTCAAGTTGTCTCTCTCTCCATTTATGATAGATATGGAATTGCTGATCTTGGGTTGCAATGATATGGCCATTAAGGAGCCAAAAGGCACTTGGAATCTTATGACCCCATTCTTGGGTTCCAAGAATCACTCTTGCCCAATCCATCCTACATATAGTGAAACGAGTATCATCACCATATGGGACCCAAAAAAAATGGACTTTGTGTCATGTAGCATGTTGGATGGTGATACTAGTCCTTTAAGTGAGACCAACATTGTTCTTCTTCTTGCTGTCTCAAAACATAATTTGATAAGTGACCATCCAACCACTTGCTGCCATAAGCTTCTCAAAAGCCTGAAAATAGTAGAGGATATTAGGAGTTGGCTGAATATGATCCAAGAAAAACATGTCTTGCCCAAAATCCTCCATAAAGTGACCTTCCCAATCACTGAAAGTAATCCCAAAAGGACTATGAAATCCACAAAGAGGTTTTCTCTCTTGTGGAGCAATGTGCTACAAATACATGGTAAAAGAGTGCACATATATTGTTAGTTGATAAATAAACATCAAAACACAATCTTTACCATATGTTGTAGACAAGTTGGTGAAGAGGTTCATAGATGATCCTTCCCATTTCTCCATCAAAAGGGAAAGTGATTGCAACAACCTTGCAAGGTGGTTGTTCTCCTCCTCATACATCAAACAAGTTACATATCTCTTGATATGTTGGTGCACATCTTCTTTGAGATCCTCCCAATAGAATCCCTTCGTAATGGTGTGATAGGACTCAATGGAATCTACATGTCCTGAAAAGAGTGCCTCACAAGCTACATGTAGAATCTCTTTCTTGAACTTGGAGTCTTTAGTCAATTGGATTTGATCATGGAAATAGATGACCATATCAACCACTCTATATCTCCTATCCATCACTTTCCTATCAAGAACCTTACATGTGAAGAGGTTCTTGGAATATTCAACCAATAGTTGGGACTCCCAATATGGATCTAAGCTTCCCAAAAATGATAAAGCTGTGGAAATGTGAAATGAAGCACCTGTCACATTACTAGTCTCTTCACTAACATGCTCAAGGCCAATGCCTCCCTTCCAGCTGATCTTGCCCAAAACAAGATTGAAGTATATGGAGGTCAACCTCCCCCTGGAAAGTATTTTCCATCCAAAAATTCCATAGTATTGACAATGTATGCAAGAGTGTTAATAACCTCTTGGCATATTCAGAAATCTGCCTCATGTGTGGAAGCATCATTTTCTACCCCAAGAATATGGAGTAGCCCTTTGACATCATGCTTGTGCCATCACAGATTCCTGAATCTTCATCTTCCAGTGCACATAGCTGAATGGAAGATAGCAATGTCCATATCAGAGAATTTCTTACCCCTCCTTGGAACCTATGAAAGGTTCTCAGCATTGCGCTAGCTCCTCCCAAGGCTCCTTTCTTAGCCAAATATGTCAATGTTTCCCTATTTTGAGAGAAAAATTTATTCTTCTTCCAATCAGGGGGTCCTCCTGGTGGAATGCTTCCATGTAAAGAGACATCAAAATATGAAGTAGACTATATAGGTGAGTGGACTGATTTTTCCCTCCCTTCTCTACATAAATCAGCCTCCTTCTTCTATATATAAACACCTTGAAATAAACAAGGGAGCATTCCCTCCATCCTTTGTTGTTGTTCCACTTGTTCCTCTCCTCTTTTGATCAAGGAGTTACAACCCATCACTATTGTCACAAGATGCTCCTTGGGAACTTTTTTCAAAGATGCAAAAGCTCCTCCACTTGAAGCAACAACCTCATGCCCATCTCCATGTGGTGATGGTTCTCCTCACAAAGTGAAAACGCTGTTATTTTCCTTCTTCTCTTCCTGCTCATCAATATTTGAGAATACCTCATTAACAATGAGAGACCCTAGATCTTGGTCTTCCCTTGAAAGAGGAACCTCCATGTCTTCCTTTGGACAAGAAAGCTCTTCATGCAATGGGGATATTGTCCTTGGCAAGGTATCATACAAGTTTTTATCCCCCTCAATAGAAATATGAAGTGGATTTGATGCAATAGATCTCTCCAAATCATGCAAAGGTTTTGAATGTTTATGTTTTTCTAGCTCAATCAAAGAGGTTTCAAAATGTATTTCATCTAACCTTTCCACTACTTTCTTAGTGAACCTTTCATAAGTAGATGTATTTTCATTTATTAATGAAAAGGATTCAAACAACCACCAAGCATAAGCCTTACCTTCAAGATACAGTGCTGCAACTCTAATGGCTTCATCTTCTGAAACTTGGTGCTACTGCAAATAAGTATCAAGCTCTTCCACCCAAGCCCTAGCTGAACAGTTAGGTGACCCATCAAAAGTATATAGAAAGAATATACCCTCACCATGCTGCTTGCACCGTATGCTAGGTATTTTATCCTCCTTGATCTTGCAAAACCCTTGGAATTTTAGGTGATCTTTGAACCTCTTAGATTGAGATTCATACTCTTGCAAATAATCACCAAGAGCCTCCTTCTTTGGCACATCCCCTTCCTCCATCTCACTTGCTACGAACATAGGACGCGTAGAGCATTATAAATATGATGGTGTGGATGAATGATCAAAACCATAATATCAGGAACTGAAGCTTTCCTCATGTACAAATCTTGTTGAGGGATCTCCATGTATTTCCCTCCTCATCTCTTTGATGTCTTTTCTAATATACTGAAGAGTTTGAAGAAGAAGTTTTGTGAACTCCTTCCCTCCCAATAAATTTTTTCCTTTATCTCTTCTATAGATCTTCTCCTTCCTATGAGAAGCCTCCTTAGATTACATAATGGCTAAAGTACACAGGCTGAGCCGAGATCAAAGCTCCAATACCACTGTAATATTCCCAAATGGGGAAATCAGCAATATAGGCACCAAAAATGCATTTTTTAGAAATTCATGCCATAACAGTTAAGAACGGCCCATTGATTCATTATTTTATACATTATAGCAACCGAATATAAGAGGAAATCAGAAACAAATCATGATATATTAGTTAAACAAGCCTCCCAAGCCCAGAATAGCCCAAAAACACTGCAACCCCATGACTGTTGCAACACAGAAATACTGCATCAAGTGATAGTGTAGTTTACTGAGTGTTTATGCAACACAATTAGAGAGAAAAATGGATCTGTTGATATATTACTAAAAAGAGCTGAAAAAATGAGATCAATTCTCTTTTACACCAATCCAAGATAACCCGGCAAGGGTTTCTTCATAGACATGAGATACATGAAGTATATGCTGCAGATATATGGTTGAATCACACAGTATGGCTGAAGCACTACATAAATATGGCTTATGAAATAAATAAATGGTCTTAGCTTCTCATACTAACTTTCCAGGAAAAGGTTGATCCTCCCCCTGGGAAACTAGCTCATAAAACATGGGTTTTAACCCTTCCATTGCAACACCATGAAAAATAACGCAGTTTCTCCAAGGGAATACATTTTGGCTATAGGTGACTGCTTCTCCCAATGGCATATGGTGGAAATGAAGTCTAGAATTCTCCTCTCAGATCCCTTCAACAAGTTCTCCAAGAAAGAGTGGGGAATTCCCGCATGAGAAAACCCTTGTACTAAAAAATATAGCAAACTCAGATAAACAGCTAAAGCATGTAATAAGTCATTAGAATCAAACATAAAATCATATTTTTAATACCCCATAAGGCTGCCATCCCCTCCATTATATAATTGATGAGCTTCCTCACCATGGGTCCCACCCATTTATGAGGTTACTTCCATGCAAAGAATCCTCCTCCAAAATTATGCTCTCTCCACTAGCTCCACTCTCTCATTTACAACGTTGTTTGATTTGGTAAACCTTGACTTAGTCTCCATGCATTTTCTCCTTTCACACCTAAGGTGGATTTATTCTGACTATCTAAACTGATCCACATTCACACTGGGTTGTCTCTATTGATGATTCTTTCCCTCCATACTAGTGTTGTTGACTTGGTCAAAATTGACCTTGTCCACATGCATTAACCCCTGTTCACACATGAGGCTGCTTTATCTAGCAATGAATATGATCCCTTTTAACATTAAGAGGGATTTTATGCCTACTAAAGAGATTTATGGGCCTCCTTACCCATTTATTCATCTAACTAGATGTCAAGATAAAAAATAGTATTCCAATTAGCTGCATGCTAATTTAGGAATATTACACTCCATTATATACTTGATGAGCTTCCTCACCATGGGTCCCATCCATTTACGAGGTTACTTCCATGCAAAGACTCCTCCTCCAAAATTACGTTGTCTCCACTAGCTCCACTCTCTCATTTACAACGCTGTTTGATTTGGTCAACTTTGACTTAGTCTTCATGCATGGTTTCCTTTCACACCCAAGGTGTCTTTATTGTGACTATCTAAATTGATCCACATTCACATTGGGCTGTCTCTATTGATAATTCACTCCCTCCATACCAACATTGTTGACTTGGTCAAACTTAACCTTGTCCACATGCATTAGCCCCTGTTCACACATGAGGGTGCTTTATCTAGCTATGAAGATGATCTCTTTTCACATTAAGAGGGATTTTAAGCCTACTTAAGGGATTTATGGGCCTCCCTACCCATTTATTCATCTAACTAAATGTCAAGAACAAAAATAATATTCCAATTAGCTGTATGCTAATTTAGGAATATTATAGTCCTCCCCTCCAAAATGTTGCTTGTCCTTAAGAAATTGCAAGGATAGAACTGAAGGACCTCCTCTCCTCCTCCTGTAGCATACTCATATGATAAAATCATCCAAGGAACAAGATGTTGTATTATTAATAAGTCTCCAAGTTTCCCCTCCCAAGTAAGTAAGTTAGCTTTTGGTAACCATCCCAAATAGCTATCATCATGGAGAAGTAAAATACGCATGGAGGAATCAATGTGTTGTCTAGAGGCCTCCTTGAGGAATGGAATCTAAAATATGTTGGGAACCCTCATTCCCATGTGAATCTCCCATCCCCAAGCTATCATCCATACAAAATCATCCATCCTCCAAAATGGAAACTCATGAAAAGCCTCCTCCACCTTTGGCTCCTGCAATGTAGGTGGGCTACATAACTATACATGGTAGAAAAAATGGCCTGCCCCATGCTGTCTCTCTCTCTACTTATGATAAGTGTAGAGTATTTGTTGATTTTGGGATTCAATAATGTTTCCCTCAAGAGGCAAGAAGAAGACTGGATCTTGAGAGATCCTCCCTCTAAAGTCATGAATCATGCTAGCCCAAACCATCCCATGCAAAGTGAATGGTACATCATCACCATATGACATCCAAATCAGAAAAGTGCTGAAGGTTATGTGCAATTTTTTATGATACCAATGCTTTCTCCAGTGGATATAGCGCAGTTTTACCAACTGATGTTTTAGAACATCATGCGGCAAGTTGTCTCCCAACAAGTTGCTAGCTGTGCATTTTTTCTCATCTACTATGAGGTAGTAAATTACATTATATATCAGCTAAGCATAATAAGAATAGCACCATAATTTCCCAAGGTCATGAAAAGAAGGGTTATCTCCATCACAAATTTTGGTCCTAGAATGACCATGAAACCCAAAGATAATCTTGCCCTCTTGTGGAGCAATGCACTGTACATAGATGGTGAGAAGATGCAAATATTTTATGACCTGATCAATAAGTACAGAAATACATTTCTTACCATGCATAGTGAGTAGGTTGAAAGTGAGGTCCATAGATGAGCCCTCCCATGAGAGTATTCTCATAAAAGTCTACAAAACGAAGGGATGCATACTCCCCTTGGAACACTCCATCAATAGATACATGCTCCCAGGTGACAGCGCTGTTGGCATTAGTGATAAGGCTCTTGCCACTCCATGACTCCATTATTTGACATGCCATATGCCAAAGTCATCCACCATCATGCTATTATGTGTGGGATATTTCTTCCTATGTGGAAGTACCTCTTGATCCTCCAATACTGAAGGGTAGCCTCTTTTCACTTTGATTGTGCCACCCCTTTCTTCTGAACTATCATGCCAAGTATGGAATAAATTCTGCCCACACTCTTCCAAGAGTATCCAAAGCAACAATAGCTCTTGCTACCGCTCACACCTCCATCATGAAAATTTTGAAGTGAAAATATGATGATTGACATGAAGAATGTCATATTAACACAATGCACCCAAACTTCTTGCTGACATATGATGCAAGTGCCAAGCCAAGTTACACCCCCCAACACACCCTTAGGATAAGGATATGTCACATGATCGCCAAACTCTTTTAAGAGTAGCCAACGCAACCATGCATCCTACTACCCTATGTCATATATTTGAAGGTGACTCACCAACCTCTTGCTTACCATCCACACCCCTACATCGAAATGTGGGCATCTCCTACCATGCTCCATATTGGTACTCCTCCAATGGAGAACATCCTCCTCCCAAATCAGATTTCCATCTTTCCGTTTCATGGGATGTTGAACTGCAACCTCTTGGAGATTTCCAAGTGAAGACCACTCACCAATGACCATATTGAATCCATAGGGATCCAAGTATGTTGAAGGAAAAGTCTTCTCATAGAGCTGTACAAGGCTCATCAAGAAGGATCCATCACAATTATGAAATATAATATGTCTCTCATCAATTATTTGCTCATGCAATGTCACACAAGTGCAATGGTCATCAGAATTCTCTAATAATAGTTGGGCTGCCAACTCATCACTGCTACTCCACGACAGTGATGTTGATCTCCATAATGGTGTTTTTGTTGTCTCATGCTCATGCCTATTGCTGAACATATAGTTCTACATTGGGTTGTTTGGAACAATGCTCATCCTATCCTCCAGGATTCCACACTTCAACCCTAGGAGTTTTGTGCATCTCAATAATGAATAGCTAGGATGATTGTTCATCCCCTCCTTGAACAACTCAGGGCTGCTCAACGTAGTGATAGTCTTCTACTCCAAATCAGTAATATATTTTGACCCTCGGTCATGCAATGGCATATTCCCACAACCCTTCATAATATGTGCTGAAATAACAGAAATTGGAAATATTCGCATACCTTGGTAAAACTTGGGAACATCTTGTACTGCTACAAGGGTTCCTTCCTCCAGTGTGATGACTTCCCCAACTACTGATGATGAAGGTTTCTCCTCTATGGTTGTATCAGCGCTGGTACAAGTCTCCCCCTCCTCATGCATCTCCAAAATAGAGCATGGGGCTCTAAATGTCAAGAGATCAAGACCACTTTGCAAAGGTGCGAGTGTTATTTCTCCTAATGCAGGTGCTCCTGCAGCAAGTGGTGGTGAAGGCTTCCTCTCCTTAGATTTCTTCTTGTCAAATTTCTTGATCAACCTTTGAGTAAAATCTACAAATGCAGTCACTCTTGCATGACTCAAATGATTGAACCACCAAATTTTTGCTCCACCCTCAAGGTGTAGCGCTGCAATATAAACAACCTCTCCTTACACCACTGGATGTAGTAGGAATAATTCATCTAACTTCATTCCCCAAGCCCTTGTTGTAGATGTGGATGATCCATCAAAGGTAGACAATAGAAATCTACAGCCCTTCATTTTCGTGTTGCTGCAAGGTCTCCTTTCTTCTTCTAGCTGAATGAATTATGGGAGAGCTAGAGTCTCCTTGAAAGCTATAGGTTGAGACTTATATTCTTCCATGTATTCACTTAGAATTTCATGCTTCAAGTGTCCTCCATCTCCATGCCTCTTGTTTCCTTCCTCAAAAGAGGAGGGTATAGTGTATTGCTATGGGGTTCCATGCAACACTAGTTCTTTCTTCAGATGATAGGAAGTACATGGACCTTCCTCTTCCTGAAACCCTTTAAAGGTTTCATTTCATCTCTCCTCTTTCACCTGCTTGACGTCCTTAGAGAGGTTCTTCATAGATCTGAAAAGTGATGAGACAATGATCATTCCCTCCCTCATTCGAGATCTCATTTTATACTCCTCTTCTTCTTATAACATATTGGCTTGAAACTCACAGACTAAGCCAAGATTATGCTTTGATACCACTGTAATATCCATTTTTAGGAAAATCAACAACATAGGCACCAAAAATGCATTTTTCAAAAAATTATGCTATAATAATGTAGAAAAACATTTGGATCCATTATTTTATGTACTATAGCACTCAAATATAGAAGGGGATCACAAGAAAATCATTCTAGCTTAGTTAAATAGATCTCCCAAGCCCAATATAGCCCAAAACATGAAAACCCCATGACTACTGCAACACATAATTTCTGAATCATATGACAACGTAGCTTAATGAGGGCTTCTACTAAAATAAGATAGAAACAAATATATCTAATGATATATTACTCAAAAATCTGAGAAAATGGAGATCTAGTCTCTTTTATACAATCTTAAGATAACCCAACAAGGGTTTCTTGAAAAGCATGAGGTACAAGAACTAGATCTATAGATCTATAGCTGAATCATGCTGTCTAAATAAAGCTCTACATACATATGGCTGTAAATTACAAGAAATGGTTGAAACTTCTCCTTACTATCTTTCCAGGAGAAAGGTTGATCCTTTCCCTAGGAGACTAGCTCACAAACAAGGGTTTTAACCCTTCCACTGCAACACCATGAAAAATAACGTACTTTCTCCAAGGGACTGAACTGTAGCTATAGGTGACTACTTGAACCAATGTCTGATGGTGGAAATGAAGCCCAGAATACTCCTCTCAGATCCCTTCACCAAGTTCTCCAAGGAAGTGTGTGGAATTCCTGCATGAGAATACCCTTGCGCTAAACAGTGCAACAAACCTAGCTAAACAGCTGAAGCATGCAATAAGTCATAAGACTCAAACACAAAAAATATTATGTATGATCCATATGGTTTCCATTCCCTCCGTTATATACTTGATGAGCTTCCTCACCATGGGTCCCATCCATTTATGAGGTTACTTCCATGCAAAGAATCCTCCTCCAAAATTACAAAGTCTCCATTAGCTCCACTCTCTCATTTACAACGTTGTTTGATTTGGTCAACTTTGACTTAGTATCCATGCATGTTTTCCTTTCACACCCAAGGTGGCTTTATTCTAACTATCTAAACTGATCCACATTCACATTGGGCTATCTCTATTGATAATTCACTCCCTCCATACCAGCACTGTTGACTTGGTCAAACTTAACCTTGTCCACATGCATTAACCCCTGTTCACACATGAGGGTTCTTTATCTAGCTATGAAGATGATCACTTTTCACATTAATAAGGATTTTATGCCTACTTAAGGGATTTATGGGCCTCCCTACCCAATTATTCATCTAACTAAATGTCAATAACAAAATTAATATTCCAAATAGCTGTATGCTAATTTAGGAATATTACACATTATGATGACCAATTAAGTGAAAACCTAAACCATAACCTATGTGATGACATGTTAAAATTTTCATGGCCTAATACACTTGAATGAAGACATGACCATGATGAGTGATGAAAAATGAATAGGTGGAGGGAGTAGCACTGACCTAGACAACAAGCAATGATCAAATTTTATTTGAAAAATTATTTGAAACTATAACATTTTACCTAGGACCCTATAACCTAACCTTGAAATAGTACATATGATCACTAGTGACTGACAGGCACTAACATTGGCTCTAGCTGGGGATGAAAACCCCTTTTAGGAGGTGTCAAGAACACCATAGACTAGGTAGCCTCATCCATTGGGAAATGGAGTCAAAATAAAATAGTATACACTCAAATAAATAACTGAAACAAAAACATACTTTTACTCAAAAACTTGACTACTGACTGAGCTTACTTATGGAAGCAGACCATCGCGATCTTAGGGCCTTCTCCTCGGGCTTTAAATCCTAATGATAACCGGCCACCTACTACTAAATATATGTATACAATAACGCTATATGATCCCTCCAGTGTAACCAATCCATCAAATGACTACTTACTTGAATCCTGCTTACAGTTTCCTTAAGCAGGAAAAAAAACAAAAGATAGGCAACTCAAAGTGTCCATTGAACATGTGTTCATGATTCATAAATACAAAAAGATTCATCTTCCTAGATGGCTGCAAAAAATTGGCAATAGGGTCTTCAATAATATTAGGAGAAAGGGAAGTTTGTTCTTGAAAATATGCATTTGAGGTAGCAAAAATGTGCACATTCATAGGATCCAGGACAAACTCCTCTTCTTTAGTAGACTCTTCATTTTCTAAACCTGGAGGAAGATCATCACCTACAAAAGGCTCTAAAACAACCTCATATTTTTCACTACTTTCTTGTAGCTTATGATGGTCAATTTGAAGCCTAGCATCTTGAAAATATCAAACTACATGTATCTCTCTTTTAGAAATTGGATTCATGAGAAATCCTTCATGTGAATCAAAATTAAGTGTTTCTAAAGTAGCAGATTTATTAGATATTTGAAAAATATTAACTTTAATGGACTCTTCAATAATTGGCTCAACAATATGAAATTGTATGTAACATACCCCTTTAATCCCATCGTCTTGGGCTGCATTCTCATGCTACTAAAAATAAGAATTTTCAAAAAGTTTTGTAATCTACTTTTCCTTGATCATTGACCTAGAAGAAGAATAAACCAATGGAATGTCTATTTATTTTTCTTTTTTGAAAGAATTCTCATACTCCTGATCATGAAAATATGGACAAGGTTGCAAAACTTTGTTAGCTTCATGGGATATAAC
This sequence comes from Pinus albicaulis, assembly GCA_034641835.2. Classification (NCBI taxonomy): domain Eukaryota; kingdom Viridiplantae; phylum Streptophyta; class Pinopsida; order Pinales; family Pinaceae; genus Pinus; species Pinus albicaulis. Next base: position 900,854,472 of record CM076577.1, on the reverse strand, counting down.
TTGACTGTTAGGATGCAGATCTGTTTCATCTTCAAGCAAAGGAGGAGTTGATGTGTGCTGTGAATGATCCTTTGTATCAAGGCAGCTAATATTTTTTATTTTATGTTGAGAATAAAATTCATGAAGGGCCTCTATGATATCATAATCCAAACACTCTTCATCACCAAAATCCTCTTCAAGGTTTTTACCACTAGAAAATTGCACAAGCAGAAGACATCATGAAATTTCAAGCAGAAGGATTTACAAGGCTAAGAAACTTTAGAGAATATGGAAGCTTTAAAAATCTCTAAGGTCAAGAGGCAAAATTATCAAATTCTGCACAGAAGACACATGCAAAGTGTGCTCCACATGCATTTTTCTTCGATATTGGCACTGGTCTCTACATCTTTCCCTTGATAAGTCGTGTGGTCCTGAGCATGTCGGAAGGTCACCATTCGGGTTCACTTGACACACTTCAAGAAGAAGATTCTTCACTTGAGGCTACCCAAGGACAACTGCCTAGAGCCACCTTGAGACCTCAAGTGAGCACTCAATGGAATCAACCCCCACTCTTGGGTCACTATCCACAATTGTACCAAGAGAGGGAAGAAGGATTTTAATTTTTCCTATAAAATGCCACCATGAGAAGAACAAAATGAGAACACATTGTTATGCTGGCAAAATTTCCCATGAGAAAACCAACAGTGTGTTGTCCTAGCAGAAATAGAGTGAAGGGGTTTAGTTGTTGGTCATCCACCACCTCAATCCCTAAGGATAAGTTCACCAAGTGTTCGACATCCAATCACTTGTTCGAGGAGAAGAGATAGGCCTGCAACTAGCTTAACAGGGAAGCCCTCCTTGCTTTGGGTATTAGAGCTCCATAGTTATAAGGACTCTCTGCAAGTGTGTAAAGCTCTACCTCTTCTTTAATAATAGCGCATAATAAGAGGGGATTAGTTCTTCTTTCAGATTATTAGCTCGTTTGACTCAATTAATGAGCTTGTGTTTATGTTTTATTGTTGTTTTGTTTCCTCTTCTTATTTGTAGCATACTATGTTCCATAAACTAGTTTTTCTACATGTTAGTATGTTTCCACTAACCATCTAGAAATTTTTTTTGCACTGTGACCATTTCTTGTAGGTTAGCGATCACTCCTATCAAGCACTGGTGTTTTAGTACAGTTGTGCAGTAAACACACCAACACAGGATTTAAGCTAAGTGGTTGTGTTTCTACAGAGCCTCTTTTCTACTCAGGATTGCTGTAGGACCAGCTCTCCTCCTCCTCATCTTCTCTCATTCACCCTCTCAGAAGAGATTCAGTTCAGTAGGTTCAGAAATTTTATGTGCAAGAAAACCTCACACCTTCAGCAGAGATAGATGCGTCGGTCCGTGCATGTTCAACTCAGAAAAGCGTGCAAAGTCGCGCGCCTGTGTAGGAAAATTCCGTGCGGAAACTAGTGAACCATTTTTTCATTAGTTTTATTCATTTTTTGCAACAATAAAGTGACTAGCAGCCCAAAATAAATCTTCCAGAATTATGTTTTGGTGTCCCTTGACTGTTAGGACATGCTTTTAGCTACACTTTAGTTTAGCTATTTTCATAGTTTTAATTTTTAGTTTCTTGTCACAAATACACATAGTTTAATTAGGACGCAAGTAAGTGGGTAATATCCACCCATGCTATCTGAATGAAATTATTTAGTGATAATATACACCAAACATGTAGGTAATTAGCAAGGATAAGTGGCCCATATCCATGCATGCTTTGCTAATTTCCATTTGTTTTTTCCTAGTTGTTGCATTAATTTTAGTTTAAAATTTTTCATTAGGAACTGGGACTAGGATCAAATTATCTAAGAAGGAAAGTAGTCTTTTCTTCCCTTGCACATTTTGGTGACCCTGTGCATGCATATGAACACTCTCTTTTGATATTTTTCCATCTCCCTTTAGTCCAAAATTTAGTCTAATAGGAAATATTGTAAGTGGCCCATTATCCGCGCATCATTTGATTTTTGAAATGAACAATCAAAACATAGTTTAAATAGGAGGGAGTGTAAAGGATCATCGTGTATCAACATCCTACAAAAATTTTGATTGTACATTTTCTCACACACATTGCCACACCATAAGTGAAGTAAGCCACCTTAAAACTAACCATAATTGAACTCATTAAATCTCCCCACAGGGGCCACAAGATAATTAATAGTTCAGGTTAAGACCATTGGGGGTAGGCATCTAATAAGCCGCCGTGGTAAATTTACATTCTTGAAACATATAATTTGACTTTATAGGGAGCTTTAAATCCATCTATCCTCCCACAGAAAAGAATACCCGAGTGCCACAGAGACCCGATTTAGAGGGGGTTAAGCTTAGGACCAGTGCGTGCAGTACTATTTGGGGCTACCTGACCCATCTAGTGCTCAGTACTGGTAGATGAATACCAAGAAGCTCAAAACTTGAACGCTCATGTGGGATGACAGTACTTAGTGGCCAAATATATGGCATCCTTCCCTATAGGTGACGGTGCAAGCAGCACTAGATCCTATTTTCATTACCTTGGTCGATTATTTGGCTACTGGAAAGTGTCGCCAGTTCTTTCGGGACATTGGCCACAATACCCACCAGAAGATATCTTTGCAAGGCCCAATTTCAATTGAGAGTGTGAGGACGATTAGGTCTTCTAGTATTTTTTAGTATCACACACAAAACAACAAAAACCATTCTTCGATTGATTGATCACATAGAATTAATCTAAAGGGAAATTAAACTTTTATTTTCTCTTTGTTTTATGTATGCGATCAATTTTTTCTTTGATATAAATATCTCCCCTCTCATAAAACTAAAAAATATTTCCAAAATCAAACCTAGTCGACACCATAATGGACCCAATGGGACCTTATCGATCTAGACACTTTTTGGACCTCCCTCCATTAGAGGGAGGAGTTCCAGGTCTTTCTCCATTTAGGCGTCAATGATAGAACACAACCACCCTTATCATTTCATCCTTTATTGGAGCGTCTTTAGTTTTGAACCCCCAAGGGTCACCCAATGCCACACAGGTGGAAAGCCCCTCAGGGTCACCACACACCACTCCTCTCACAACCCCTAGAGGGTAGAGGAGTACTGCCCATTTGGAGAGCCACCAAAACACACAGTCGAGTACATCATAGACAAACGCCATAAACAACTAGAGCCCCTATGTTTTCACAGTCTACAATGGCTATCAACACTAAATTACCATTCTTAGCATATTTAAACTTACCCGATCTATCAAAGTTAACAAATGACCCAATTTCACACAATCCCACTTGGCCCCCCATGCCCACGAAGCTCCCTTCAGAAATTCCAAAGTTTGAAGGGAAGCAAGCGAAAGACCCTGGAAACCATGTAATGAATTTTCACCTATGGTGTTTGTCGAACAATATTATTGATGATACTATTCGGTTAAGACTATTTCAGGGCACCATTGTCGGACCAACCGCGAAACTGTATGTAGAGAAGCCTTCTGCTTCACATGGAATCTTTAGCACCCTCGCTAGGGTGTTCCTCACATATTTCCAGTTACCCATCCACCATGATTTAGGAATGAAGTTACTGATGTAGTTTAGACAAACGACATCTGTCTATATCTTGGACCATCTCCATGAATGGGGGCGACGTTGAATTTTGTATAAATCCAAACTCAATGATTGAGTTTTACTGGACCTATTCCTAAAAACTCTCACAACAGAGATTTCGAAGGATGTGCCAACTCAAGGACCCACTTCCGAAGAGGATGCCTTCAGAAAATCACAACAACTCTAGCTAATATACACTCAGTCATGAAACATCTATAACATCCTGCCTAATTCCCTGCGCCTACAAACTTATAAAGAATTTTCAGGTGCGTCGAACACTACAGATGGATTAATAGGGTAACTGACCCAAAATCACCTAGGAAGCAGTAATCCGTACCTTTGTTATGCATATGATCCTAACCAGAACATCCCGCAACCAGACTACCATCAGAGTCATCATGCACCTCTTCATAACATGACCAATAGGGCTCCGTCGTACCATCATCAGCAAGGAGGACCATACCCTCTCACATAGGGGACCCAGTACACAGCTAGGAATGCTAACGGAAGAGCTCCCCTTAGCAGTCATTTACAAACCAGGGACAGGGACCTCAACATCCCCACTCCCCAACACAAAACCCACCAAGTGAACTTTGTGCAGCCTTCCCAGTCCCAACCGCACCAGTCATACGACCAGGATAATCCTAGTTATCCTCTTAACGTGGCAAGGAAAAGCAAAAAAATAAAAAAAAAGGGAAATCTTGGACAGGGGGAAAATAACCAAAATTTCCCCCCGTGATCTCAGGCTAGGGGAAACCCCAACTGAAATCAAAACTAGGAGCCAAGTAACTCCCAAGGGCAGAACAAGAGGGCTAATCTTTAGACCAACCACTCTTGCACAATTGTTGGTGAGTATGGCTATTACACTCATCACTGTCATGAAATCCCTAATATGAAGAAGCTTCAGGGTAAATGAGGACTTGGGTCCTGCACCCACACAACAAATGGTTGTAATGTAGGAGCCCTTCCCCCACCAAGGGGTTGTTAGTACCCAACATCAACAAACACCCCCCAACGATTCCAGAAAAAAAAAAAAAACCACAAAATTTATATGACAGGTGAGGAAATGTTCTTTCAAACATGGAATCGAACTTATGATAACCCACTAGACACCAGTTCGTGAGGGGCTATCACGAGTGCACCTACAACACCGTTGAATATATAAAAAATTCCTATTGAACCTTTGCCAAAAATGGCTAAGGGAACAACAAGGAGAGTAGGACACCACTCCCATTAGGGGAATTTTGAGGTCTAATATGGGCCTCCTAAATAAATTATAAAATAATAATGGAAATAATAAAATAATATTTGATTACATCATCAAATTTTAGTGTGGAAAAAGGGAAAAGCTATTTTTGAACTCGTATTTTAAACTTATCTCCCTATGGGTTTACTCAAATTTCAAGCGAAAACACTCATTGGATGCATAATTTGATTTCCCATCCAAGGTGTACCCATTTTGCATACTTTCGATAGACGCTGCTACATGAAAAATGAGAAATACATGAAAAACATGATTGTAAACACGTTTTCTCATGTATTTCTGATTTTTCATGTAGCAGGGTCCATCGAAAGTATGCAACATGGGTACTCCTTGGATGGGGAATGAAATTTTGCATCCAATGAGTACTGTTGCTTGAAATTTGAATAAAAAATTAGAGAGATAAGTTGAAAAACGAGTTGAAAAAGTAGTTTTATTATTTTATTATTTTTTAATATTTTTACTTTTTTACTCCAGAAATGGTGAATCATCCCCCATGGTTAATATCATCATCTTGAATCGTATTGGTTCTTATAAAGTTTACTTTTGTTGTAAATTTTTCTTAGGAGGCCCATTTTAGACCTCAAAATTATCCTAATGAAAGTGACCCGTAATTATAGCATCGTGGATGATTTAGGTCAATCTCTCGCCACTATGTCAGCTTTAGAAGTCCTGCAATCTTTACCGAAGCAAAGGAAAGCCTTAATTTCCGTGTTAGGCACAATCAACCCTGCCTATTCATGCCTAATGGCTTTTGAATTAGATAAAGCCACCCCCAACTTCCTTCATTGGTCGCCTTCCAGATACTGGTGTCAATCTAGAACATAACTATCCACTTATGTATCATTGACGAGGGTGCATCCACAGGCATCATTTCAAAGAGCATTTGGAATAATTTAGGATCTATCGAACTGAAATCATCAGACACCACGCTCATAGCATATGACGGGCGCCCTTCTGGTCCCGTCGGTCTCTATCAAAATTTCTTGGTCTGCTTGGCCATAAAGATGGTCCTTATATACATTGAGGTCTTGGATGCTCAACTAGATTAAAATATAATCCTTGCGCAAAGTTATATGTACGCCATGTCTACCATAGCATCCTCCATCTTTCGGATCATGATGTTCCCCCACGAGGACCACATCATCACCGTCGACCCATTAACGTACCATGACAAGTGACCCTTGATGAATGCTAATGTCATTCTTCCCTATGTGGACACATTTGCTGAAATGATCACACAGTACCAAGGATATATCCATGTCCAATTCAAACTGTCTTCTATCCTTGGATCATTCCTAGGAGATCCCCCTGTCATACTAGAATCATTTGTTGATATCACAGGGGCCCCAGTGTGCATGATGTCTACATCAAGCACTAAAGCTAGCCAGGAGATAGAGAATACTAGTAATAAACTGAGGCCTCTGGAACGACAACCTCTCTATCCTATGCCATCTCCCAAACTCCTTTGCTATACCCTCGACCTGGTTTTGTGTCCCAACAAATTTTGGCAATGGTATTGTTTCCAAACATATCTTTCACAATACCAGTTTGGTACTTGGTCCCACCTTCCATGTCCGGAAGCATGGGCATCACCACTATAGGATTAAACTCCCTCACTCCTGAGGAGGCCCCACCTGTTAAAGAGACCGCTGCAACCATACCATTTAAAGAAACTCCCATCGCAAAGACGATTATAGCGACCAAGAAAACCCATAAAAAAGGAAAAAAAATAGAAATCACCATCATACCAAGGGAATTACAACCTTGTGGAGTGTGTGACATAGTAGGCAACCCTACCCATATCTGCCCAGAGCTGGACGAATTAAAATTTCTCCTAAGATCCGAAAATAAATATCGTGACATCAAGTTCCTGTAGAAAGGATCTATCCACAAAAAACAAAGGAAAAGCATTGCGTACCAACCATGCATGTGCTATCTATAACAATTATGGGCATTACACTCATCATTGTCCAAAAATACCACGATATAGGGATAACTTACATGCCCTAGAACAATCATATCAAGAGGATCCCCCCATACAATCAAATTGAGAAGAACCTCAGGTCATATTATACCTTCAGGAGGCACGAAAGTCACTAGAACACCTCTCGTTCATCCCCCCTCCTCTTATCCAACATTGTGCACTCTGCGATGAACGTGACCATTTGATCGGAAATTGTGCAACCCTGGATCTGTTCCAAAGATGGTATCCGGTTGAACGTGTGTACTATGTTGGCCTACAAGCAACCCAAAAATCATGTCAGATATGTTCTGGAAATCACCCATTACAGTATTGCCATTACATCCCTCGGTTTCACTTAGCGCTAACCATTATATGTATGGCCATAGTTCACCTCTCCCTAGAAGATGGCTCAGACACATAATCCATGGATAGCTAGACAACGCAGGAGGATGTGAAAAGTAGGTCCATTCTCCTCCTGTCAGTTGAAAAGTGGTCGGTCAAGGAACCCTCAGTCACCCCCACTCGCCCTCCACGAAGAAGACCAACCTGTGTGTTGTGTAACACACGCAACCATTTGGTCACCAAATGCTCAGACCTAGAATTGATACAAAGATGGTTCCCGATCAATTTATCAACTGAGCGGGAAGGGAATACATAATAAAGACTTTCTTATCTAGTATGTCAAGGAAAACATCAAGCTTAACACTGTACTTATACCCCTCAAGTGCGCCCCCTAATTGACATCATTCGTTCATTAGAAATGAAACTATAGGATATCATTATTCTAGATCTTAGAGAACCTAATGTAAGGTAGATTTACCATAGGAAACCTATCCCATTTCAAAACCAAAACATTGGGTGAGTAAAAAAGACGCATCGACCTAACAAGACCCATATTCAGTCTCAGGCATCATGTGGGCTATGCGATAGAATCGACCACCAGGTCCATTAGTGTAAACAACTGAAGCAAATTACGAAAAAATTTCGCATGGTCTCATCTATCCCTCATAAACATCTCTCTAACAAAGAGAAGATCACACATTGCTATTGTAGGATCTGCTCACATTTCCACCATACAATGAAATTTGAGCACCTCCAAAAGCTTCGAGCGGCAAGAGCAGTGTTAAGTCTACACTCCCCAAGGTATCTAGATCTCCCGAAACCAAAAAATCGTAAATGGCAGCAAAAAATCTCTCCCCTACACTTGATCCTTTCCAAGCGTCCAATTCAGGGACGAAGAGTAGTGTTAGTTCACACACAATCTACTCGATAGGAACACTGGTACCATGCACCATTTGCACTGGCCATAACCATGAAATAGAGGCATGGCCATTAATGGAAACATTCAGGAACCTCTTCACCAAGCACAACTTCCAAATCCTGGAAAGTGCCCATTCTCTTAGTACGCCTTATAAGGAACCTAGACTTTCTCTCACACAAGCCGCCATGATGGAAATCCCCCCCCCCCCCCCCACCGAACACCGACGACATGATACATAATATACGATTCATATCATCATGTATTGAAACCATTCTGGATCTCTTCAGTAAAATATTTACACCAACCTCTGTGTAAATTCTGCATAAGCAGTTATACTAGCATGCCCAATGTAGATAGGCCATGAAACCACCACTCATGTGCTCCACCTTCATGGTGCAGTGATGCTACCTTAATGGCCTCCATCTCTGAAACTCGAGTCAGCTAGAAATAGATGTCTAATTTCTCTACCCAAGCCTTAGTTGTGCACTTGGGTGACCCATCAAAAGCAAGCAGAAAGAATCTACCCAAGCTATGTTGCAGACCATCGTCCTGCATATACCTTCTACCTCTATTATGATTATTGGGTCTTCTATTGTCCTTCATCTGATAGAACCCTTGGAAGTTTAGATTCTCTTTGAACCTCTAAGATTTATATTCATACTCTAGGAGATAATCACCAAGAGTCTCCTCCTTTTGTGTTCCTCCTACCTCATTTTATATTGCTAGGAATGTAGGCATGGTGGAGCATTGTGGAGTTGGCTGTAATCATTGATTGCTCACACCAATAATGTGAGGTGCCGGAACTCTCTCCATGTTGATACCTTCTCCGAGTATCTTTATGTCTTTCCATCCTCATCTTCTTTATTTCTTTGGCAACATCCTGCATAGTTTGGAGAAGAAGTTTCGGAAACTCTCTCCCATCCATTGTTCCAGATTTATAGATGTAGTGCCCCACGGGCTGAGCCAAGATTATGCTCTGATACCACTGTAATATTCCAAAATGGAAAAGACAAGAATATAGAACATAAAACTAGAAAACATAGTAAATACCAATACATCAAAACATGAGCAAATCATAGATCCATTTCATTATATTTAACATCGGCAAATGAGAAAAATATATTGAGGGAAAGGTCACTCAAGTTAGGCAAAACAAGCCTCCAATGATCAAATACACCCAAACATGAAATGTTGCCTCAACTCAAAATGTCGGAGGACTATGAAAATGCAGTCCCAGTGAGTGTCACTGCTACTGGAAAATAGAAATACAAGGATCTATTGATATAATTCTTAAAAAGTGTTGGGATCAAAGATCTAAGCTCCCAAGAACAATTCCAAGATAACCCAGAAGTGGTTTCTGGAAATACACCATATGAGAAATGAAACCATAGGGTTGAATAATGCTCTACCACTAAATCACGGTTGGGATGGTTGATATGACAAGGAAATGGCTGAAACTTCTCCCTCCTAGATTTTCAGATGAAGGGCTGCTCCCCTCACTAGGAAACTAGCTCACAAACTTGGGCACTAAGCCCTCCACTGCACTTCCCTACAAAATAACGCAATTTCTGAAGGAGACTGCATTGTAGATGATGACAGAGGCTTGGACTAATGCTTGATGGTGGAATAATGCTCAAGGAACCTCCTTTCTAGCCTTCTAGATGAAGGGATGCTCCCCTCACTGGAAAACAAGCTTAGAAATTGGGTCTATCAACCCTCCACTACTACACAAGCTCATAAACTGGGTCTATCAACCCTCCACTGCTACTGCCCTGCAAAACAACAAAATCCTGAAGGACACTGTGCTGTGAATAATGGATGAAGCTTGGCTTGATTCTAGATACTGGAATTGGATGCTCAATGAACCTCTCCTAAGTGGGCACTCAAAGTCCCCCGAGGATGAGAGTGGAATTTCTGCTCAAAAACACCCTTGTGCTAAACAACACAACAAACTCTGCTAAATAGCTGAAGTGTGCAGAAAGTCATAAAATTCAAGGACATAAAAAATAATAAAAGTCCTTCTATGGCTGCCATCCCCTTCCTTATATGCTTGGTGAGCTTCTTCACCCTGGTTCCTACTGATTAAAGATGTTACTCTCATGCATACACTCCTCCATCATAACTACGATGTCCTCCATTAAATCTCCACTACCTCCATGATAGCTCTATTGATTTGGTCAACCTTGACCTTGTCCACATGCTTTAGCCCCTATTCACACCCAAAAGTGCTTTATTAAGCTATTACAATGATCCACATTCACATTAGAAGTGGTTTTATTCCTACTAAAGAGATTTATGGGTCTCTCTACCCAATTATTCTTCTATCTTATTAGTAAAAGAAAAAATTAATATTCCGACAAGCTGAAATCTAATTAGGAATATTACACCCTGGCATTTCTGAGTAGTCCCATGCAAAAATATCTCGATAATCTTGCAACAAATGGGTGTAAGAGGTTATCTCATCTGGGGAACATGTTACCCCCAACAAGATTTCTTCGACTTTCTGAGGGTTTTGAGACATATTCACCTTGATGGTAGGCTAAATGTTTGACATGTTTCCTTCTTCGAACGCATCGAGTGCCGGAATGGGATTTTTGAACCAATTGAATATCCCGGATGAAAGGAAATCTTTTGATTCAATTTCATAAATCTCTTGGTTTCCTGTATTATTAGGGTTGAACGTTTTTTCAGGAAGAAAAAATGAGCGATGATGCATCACATCCCACAGATAATCTGGTTTTTTCATGGCCTCAAGAATGTCCTCATCTGAGTGGAATAAGGATCCTAAGGGGGATTAAGTCTGCGTGAGGCCATGTGGAGGTGTTTTAGTCCTAATGGAGCTGGTCTACAAACATGAATAAGATTCCATCCTCGATGCGATGGAATCAGACGCGGTCGACAGGATGCATATAGATTGGGTTTGCACTGTAGTTGGTATAGCTACTCTTGTAGTTGCAGCTGAATCGACACCTATGACTAATGAGAAGACATCATGGATCATGGTTGTGATACATGATGATATGAATCATACATGATGTATCATGTCATCGGTGTTTGGTGGGGGAGGAATTTACATGGTGGCAACTTGTGTGAGAGAGAATCTAGGTTCCTCACGAGGCGTACCAAGAGTACTTATATTTTCTAGGATTTGGAAATTGTGCTTGGTGCAAAGGAGCCTGAAAGTTTCCATTAATGGGCATGCCTCTTTTTCTTGGTTTTGGCCGATGAAAATGGTGCATGGTACCACGGTGCCTACCGAGTAGATGGTGTGAGAACCAACTCTACACTTCATCCCTGAAGTGGACGTTCAGAAAGGATCAGGCGTAGGGGAAATATTCCATTGCTACAATTTTCGAGTTTTTTCTTTCGGGAGATCTAGCTCTCTTGGGGAGTGTAGACTTAACGCTACTCTTTCTTCTCGTAGCCTTGGGAGGTGTTCACAATTCATTGTATGGTGAAAGTGTGAGAAGATCTTGCAATAGCAATGTGTGCTTTTCTCTTGGTTAGAGAGATGATTCTGATGGATAGGGGAGACCAGGCGAAAGTTGTTCATGTGGTGCTTTAGTTCTTTACACTGATTGACCTGGTGGTCAATTTTTTTGCATAGGCGACATGCCGCCCTAGGCTAGAGATGGGTCTAGCTAGGCCGACATATATTTCTGACTCACCCAATGTTTTGGTATTGATATGGGGTAGGATGCCTAGGGGAAATCTGCCTTACATTGGATTCTCTAAACGTAGGAATAACCATATCTCGGAAGTGCGTTTCTAATGAACGTATGATTTCTATTAGCAGACGCACTCGATGGATGTAAGTACAGTGTTGAGCATGATGGTTGCCTTGACACACTAGACAAAAATGTCTTTCTAGGGTATTCATTTCCTGCTTAGTTGATAAAGTGATTGGGAACCATCTGCGTAGTGATTCTAGGTCTGGGAATTTGGAAACTAAATGGTTGCGTGTGTTGCACAACGCATAGGTTGGTCTTCTTTCTGGAGGGCGTGTGGGGGTTACTAAGTGTTCCCTGACTAACCGCTTTTCTATTGACAAAAAGAGGATGGGTCTACTTGTCGCATCTTCTTTTGTTTTTGATCTATCCATGGATTCTATATCTGAGCCATATTCTAGGGAGAGGCAAACTATGGATGTGCGTAGACTGGTTAATGCTAAACGAAATCGAGGGATGTAATGACAATGATGTAATGGGTGATTGCCAGAACATATCTGAAATGAATATTGGGTTCATCACAAGAAAAAATAGTACACACGGTCAACCGAATACCATCTTTGGAATATCTCTAGGGCTTCGTAGTCATCGATGAAATGGTCACGTTTATCGCAGAGTGCACAACTTTGGACAGGAGGAGGAGGGATGAGCAGGAGGCGTTCTGGTGACTGTCATGCCTCCTAAAGGTATAATATGAGCCAAGGTTCTTCCCCATTTGACTACATGGGGGAACCTCTTGATATGATTGTTCTAAGGTGTGTAAGGCATCCCTATATCACGTTATTTCTAGAAAATGATCGGTGTAATGTCCATAATTGTTACAGATAGAGCATGTGTGGTTGGTGTGCAATGCTTTTCCTTGGTTTTTTGTGGTTGGTTCCTTTTTTATGGGAAATTTTCGTTGTGATATTTCGATCGGAGCGGAGGAGTGGTTTTAATTCATCCAACTCTGTGCAGATATGGGTAGGGTGGCCTACTATATCGCACACTACACAAGGATGTAATTCCCTTGGCATGATGGGGTTTTCTATCTTTTTCTATTTTTTAGGGGTTTTCCTGGTCGATTTAACCCACATTGCGATGGGGGTCTCTATAAATAGTATGGATAAGGTGGTTTCATTAACAGGTGGGGCCTCCTCAGGAGTGAGAGGGGTTAATCCTGTAGTAGTGATGCCCGAGCCTTCCGTCGTGGTCGGTGGGACCAAGTACCAAACTGGTATTTCCAACGATATGTTTGGAAACATTACCGTTGCAAAAAATTATTGTGACATAAAACCAGGTGGAGGGTATGGAAAAGGAGTTTGGGAGATGGCATAGGATAGAGAAGCCGTTGTGATAGTGGACTTAGTTTTGTTACTACAGGTCTTTGTCTCTTGGATATTCTTGGTGCTTGATGATGACATCGTGCACACCAGGCCCCTTGTGATATCATCGAATGATTATGGTATGATAGGGGGATCTACTAGGGATAATCCAAGGATAGATGACAGTTTGAATTGGCCAGAGCCATATTGTTGGTATAGTGTGAGCGATTCTAAAAATGTGTCTACATAGGGTAGAATGACATCGACATTCATCATGGGTCATTTTTCATGGTATGCTAACTGGTCGACGGTGATGATGCGATCCTCGTGGGGGAATATCATAATCCGAAAGATGGAGGATGTTATGGAAAACATGGCGTACATATAACTCCATCCAAGGAGTATGTTCTAATCCAGCTGAGCATCCAAGACCTCAATGTCTATAAGAACCATCTTACCGTCCAAGTAGACCCAAACATTTTGATAGAGACCAATAGGAGTAGAAGGGCACCCATTGTATGCTCTAAGTGTGATGTTTGATAGCTTTAGTTTTGGGGATCCCAACTTCTTCCAAAAACTTTTTTACATGATGCATGTAGATACACCCTCGTCAATGATACATCACTGTATAGTGGTGTTCAGGATTAACACTGGTATCTGGAAGGCGACTTGTGAAGGAAGCCTAGGGGTGGCTTTATCTAAGTCAAATGCCATTAGGCATGAATCAGTAGGGTCGATTGCACCTAATGCCAAAAGAAAGGCTTTCCTTTTCTTTGGGTAGGATTGCAGGACTTCTAAAGCTAACATGGCAGCGGGGGACTATGCTAAGTCATCCACGGTTCTATAATTATGGGCCTCTTTGGAGTGGTGTCCTGACCGCCTTGTTGGATCTTTAGGAATTATTTGGCAGAGGTTCAATAGGAATTTTTGATATAGTCAGTCGTGTTATAGGTGCACTTGTGCTAGTCCCTGTCCTACTAGTGTCTCGCGGGGTATCATAACTTCGATTCCGTGTTTGAAATAACATTTCCTCATCATTAATATATATTTCATGGCTGTTGTTTCCGGAATCATCGGGGGGTGGTTGTTGCTGTTGGGTAATAACCGCCCTTTGGTACGAGGAGGGATCCTGCATTACAGTTGTTTGCTGTGTAGGTCCCCCTTGTCCTCAGTTACCTTGAAGCTTCTTCAGCTTAGGGACTTCGGGACAGTGATGAGTGTAATGGCCATACTCACAAAAAATTGCACAAGAGTGGTTGGTCCGAATATTGGTCCTCTTGTTCTGCCCTTGGGAGTTTCTTGGCTTCGGGTTTTGATTTCGGTTGGGGTTGACCCCAGCCTAAGATCACAGAGGGTGTTGCTGGTTATTTCTCCCCTATCCAAGATCTCCCTTTTGTTTACTTTTTTGTTTTTTTCTCACCATGTTAAGAGGATGACTATGATTCTCCTTGCCGTATGGCTGGTGCGGTTGGGCCCGGGAAGGTTGCACAAAGTTCACTGGTGCATTATTTTGCATCGGTGAGTTTTGTGCGGGGGAGTGGGAATAATGAGGTTCTTGTCCCTGGTTTTTATATGGTTACTTGGGGGGAGCTCTTCCATCAACATTTCTAGTTGCATACTAGGTCCCCTGTGCAGGAGGGTATGGACCTCCTTCCTGATGATGGTACGATGATGCCCTTTTGGCCATGTTGTGTAGAGGTTCATGATGACTCTAATGGTAGCCTGGTTACAGGATGTTCTGGTTAGGATCATACGTCTAACTAGGGTATGAAATACTGCTACCTAGGTGATTTTGGTTCAGTGACCCTATCAATCCGTCTATAGTGTTTTATGCGCCCGACAATTCTTTATAATTTGGCAGGAATGGGGCATTAGGCGAGATGTTATAGATGTATCATGACTGAGTGTATATCAACTCAAGTTGCTGGGCTTTGCTAATTGCATCCTCTTCGAAAGTAGGTCCTTGAATTTTCACATCCTTCGAAATCTCTATTGTGAGAGTTTTTCAGGAATAGGTCCAATAACAATTGATCATGGAGTTTGGCTTTACACAAACTTCGACATCACTGCCATTCATGGATATGGTCCGAGATATGGAACTCTATTCCTGAATCATGGTGGATGGGTAACTGGAAATATGTGAGGAACGCAGTGGTGAGGGCGCAAAAGGTTCCATGTGTAGCAAAAGGTTGCTCCACATACCATTTCGTGGTTGGTTTGATTAAGGTGCGATAAAATGTCTTAATCGAATAGTATCATCAATAATAATGTTCGAAAAACACCATAGGTGGAAAGTCATTACATGGTTTCCAGGGTTTTCCGCTTGCTTCCCTTCAAACTTTGGAATGTCTGAAGGGAGCTTCGTGGGCATGGGGGGAAAAGTGGGATTTTGTGCAATGGGTTCATTTGTTAACTTTGATAGATCAGGTAAGTTTAAAGACACTAAGAAATGTAATTGAGTGTTTAGCGCCATTGTAGATTGTGAAAACATAGGGTTCTGGTTGCGTATGGGATTTTTCTGTGACGTACCCAGATGTGTATTCTCTTGGATCCCTGAATGGGTAGCACTCCTCTACCCTCTAGGGGTTGTGGGAGGAGTGGTGTGTAGGGACCTTGAGGGAGTTTCCACCGGTGTGGCACTGGGTGACCCTTGGGTATTCCCAACTAAAGACGCCCCGATAAAGGATAAACCGATAAGGGTGGTTGTGTTCCGTCTTTGACGCCTAAATGGAGAAAGACTTGGAACTCCTCCCTCTAATGGGTGGAGGTCCAGAAAGCGTCCAGATCGATGAGGTCTCATTGGGTCCGTTATGGTGTCGACTAGGTTTTATTTTTGAAATATTTTTTTAGTTTTATGAGAGGAGAGAGATTATATATCAAAGAAAAAAGGTGATTGCTTACATAAAACAAAGTGGAAATAAAATGTTAATTTACCTTTATATTAATCATATGTGATCAGTCAATAAAAAAATGAATTTTTTTTCTTTTGCGTGTGATGCTAAAAAAATCCTAGAAGACCTAATCATCCTCACACTCTCAATTGTAACTGGGCCTTGTGAATATATCTTCTGGTGGGTACTGGAGCAATGTCCCGAAATAACTGGTGATGCTTTCCAGTAGCCGAAGAATCGACCAAGGTAGTGCTGCCTACACCATCTATAGGGAAGGATGCCTTAGATTTGGCCACTAATTTCCATCATCCCACGTGAGCGTTCTTTCTAGTCTTGAGCTTCTTGGTATTCAGCTACCAGTACCGAGCACTAGATGGGTCAGGTAGCCCCAAATAGTACCGCACACATAGGGCCTAAGCTTAACCCCCTCTGAATTGGGTCTTTGTGGCACTCGAGAATTCTTTTCCGTGGGCGTATAGACAATTTTAAAGCTCCCTAAGAAGTCAACTTATATGTTTCAAGAATGTAAACTAACCATGGTGGTTTATTGGATGCCTACCCCTAATGGTCCTAACCTGAACTATTAATTATCTTTAGGCCCCTATGGGGAGATTTAATGAGTTCAGTTAATGGTTAGTTTTAAGGTGTCTTAATTTTCTTATGGTGTGGTAATGTGTGTGAGAAAGTGTGCAATCACAATTTTTGTAGGATGTGGATATGTGATGATCCTTTACACTCCCTCCTAATTAAACCATGTTTTTATTGTTCCTTTCAAAAAGAAAATGATGCGCAGATAATGGGCCGCTTACAATTTTTATTATTTAGAATAAATTTTAGACTAAATGGAGATGGAAAACTATCAAAAGAGAGCATTCATATGCATGCCCAGGGTCACCAAGAGGTGCAAGGGAAGCAAAGATTACTTGACTTATTATATAATTTGATCTTAGTCCCAGTTCCTAATGCAAAATTAAAATTAAAATTAATGCAACAACTTGGAAAAAACAAATGGAAAGTAGCTAAGCATGTGTGGATATGGGCCACTTATTCCTTGGTAATTACCTATGTGTTTGGTGTCTATTATCACTAAATAATTTCATTCAGATAGCATGGGTGGATTTTAGCCACTTACTTGCCTCCTAATTAAACTATGTGAATTTGTGACAACAAAATAAAAATTAGAACTACGCAAATAGCTAAGTTGAAGTGTCACTAAAACATGTACTAACAGTCAAGGGACACCAAAACACAGTGTTGGCAGATTTATTCTGGGCTGCCAGTCACTTTACACTTGCAAAAAGTGAAGAAAACTAGTGCAAATATTGTTCACTAGTTTCCACGTGCATAATCTCTACACAGGCGCACAACTCTCTGCACCTTTCTGGGCTGAACGTGCGTAGATCTCCACGTCTATCTAGATTGAACGTGTGTGGTTTTTATGTGCATAAAAAAATTGTTTCTCCTGAACTAAATCTTTTCACAGTAGGTGAATGAGAGAAGTTGAGAAAGAGTACAGCTAGTTCTGCAGCAATCCTAAACAGAAAAGAGGTTCTGCAAAAACACAACCACTTAGATTAAGAGGAAATTCCAGTGGAGTCGCCAATCCTGTGTTGGTGTGTTTGGTACACAAGTGTACGAAAAAAAGAAGTGCTTGATAGGAGTGATTTATAACCTACAATCAATGGTCACAGGGAAAAAAATGATTTGTTAGATGGTTAGTGAAACGTCATAACATGTAGAAAAACTAGTTTATGGAACATATCATGCTACAAACAAGAAGAGGAAACAAAACAATAAATACACATAAACATAAGAAAAATCAAGTAAACTATCTAATAATCCTAACAGAGAACGAATCCCCTCTTATTAGCCGTTGGTGGTAAAGAAGCAGTAAAACGTTACACACTTGTAGTGAGTCCTTAGAGCTATGGAGATATAATACCCAAAGCAAGGAGGGTTCTTCCCTTAAGATGTCTACAGGCCTCTCTCTTCTCCTTGAACGAGTGATTGGATATCGAACACTTGATGCACTTCTTTTTTGGGATTGATATGTTGGATGGCCAACAACTGAATCCATCACTCTATTACTGCTTGGACAACACACTACTGGTTTTCTCATGGGAAATTTGTCGAGCATAAAAATGTTTTAAGAATTGTTCTTCTCATGGGGGAATTTTATAGGCAAAATTAAAATCTTCTTCCCTCTCTTGGTACAATCGTGGATAGTGACCCAAGAGTGGTGGTTGATTCCATTGTGTGCTCATTTGAGGTCTCAAGGTGGCTCTAGGCGCCTGTCCTTGGGCGACCTCAAGTGGAGAATATTTTTCTTGAAGTGTGTCAAGTGGTCCTGGATGGTGACCTTCTGCCATACTTAGGACTGCGCGGCTTATTGAGGGAAATCCGTAGAGACCAATGCTACTATCGAATAAAAATATCTACAGAGCACACTTTTCCAATGTCTTCTATGCGCAATTTGACAGTTTTTCCTCTTGACCTTAGAGAAAGTTAAATTTTCCAGATCCTCTAATGTTTATAAGCCCTGTAAATCCTTTTGTTTTAAATTTCATGATGTCTTTTTCTTGTCTAATTTTCCAGTGATAAAAATCCATCGTATGCTTGGGGGCACCTATGCCCCTATTTATTCTCACTATCCTCTTGAGGGTTTAGTTCCTATGATACTGAATGATTGAATCTATTATTTCAACACTTGGACCATCATGGTGCTCCACAAAATCCTCTATCTAGGGGCATCATTCCCACCTTAGCATACCAGATCACTGCCCTCCACCACATATGCTTGGGGGTAGTATCACATGCTTGAGGGCATGATGGCACCCATGGCCACCTACTCACTTTATTAACAAAATTCTCGGCCTATACCCCATCAATCTAGCTATGGTCAATTATCCTCCCATTTCTTGGATAGTTTGTCCTACCAGCCTCTCCAAAGAGCCATATATCACAAATGCTTGATACCATATCTTCAAATATTCTACTTTATGTGATACCACACTTTCCAGTTGGTCCCCATGTTTTACTTGGTGGGTGGGGATGATTCTATACCTTCTCTAGTAGTTCATCCCTGTATTCCTTCATTCTTCACCAAGAACCATCCTTCCAAGAAGCATTAAGGTCACATTTAGAAAATTAAGGCCACCTACCTGAAAGTAGCGAATCTCAATTCCAACGATTGGTTTTTCCGCTACGATTGCCACAATATTTAGGGCCTTCTCCTCCTTTCCACGTTCACCAAAACTGCACTAGCAAATGAACCAAATTGGAGGGAAATCGCCCTATTAAAAGAGAAACCCTAATTTTTCGTTTGCCAATGGTGACCAAACTATAGATCTATTTGAAGAACCATCAACACTGTTGGAAATCTCTCACTGAGCTATAAAATAGGTATCCTTTTTTTTTTGGTGATTTGACACTTCAAAATGGAAGCCTTTTTTCCAAGAAGGGTCACTTCATCGCCTCTCAAAATCAAATTTCGGCACTTGCGCCACTTGTACTTGGGGCACCACTTCGTCTTCATACATGTCGATGGATGTGTCGATTTTAGTCGTGAGTAACTATATTTTTTTGATGTTTTTATGGTCCCCACCAGGCCTATTCTGTGTGGCATCATCATCAAGTCGCCCTTGATCATTGAGTTTAGTCATCATCACATTCATGGAGTATGTCCTGAGTCCCTTTTCCTCTTGTCACAATATCCATCCATTCGTGCTTTGTCCTTCTCTCGTGTAGCCCATTTTGTCCTCCAATCACACTTTGCCCTATCCCCTCAAGAGTCGAGTTACTCACTTCTAGGTCATCCATGTTTTATATGCTCTGACAAGGGAAGTCGTCTGTTTGCTATTCTGTATCCACATTCCATCATCATCCCTAGTGTCATTCCATCAGTTTCTCTACTATGATGTCTCATGCCTTAGTTGACGATTCCTCATTGCCTCACCTATGGCAGACCTCCTTTTGTTGACATTATCACATTCATTCTAGAAGGCAGGTCTAGATGGCGGTGTACCCTAGTTTCCAGATTTCATTCTTGTTTGGTGCCTCAGATAAAGGAAAGGGATGCCTTATTTCCCTTTGACTTGATTGTTTCTCATCTGCTCCACTTCACCATGATTGAGATTCATATACTTGATAGTTCGATGATCCAGAAAATTAATCCAGTGATTCCCAGGTGTGTGTGAGATGTTTCAGACCTCATGAGGTGGTGGCCCTTCAGGTAGTCCCCCACATGATCGAATGACCTCATTTTATGCTACAACCTCAGATGTAGATCTGTATATTTGATGGGTTTGGTTCCGGCCACTTGCAGCTCCTATAACATGCATGTATCACTTAGATGATACATTCATATTTTCAGAGCCCTTTCCTATTTACCAGGGCTTCTTTAGTTGTTATTATATCTCATGTACTGTAATACTCCCAATTAGCCATGAGCTAGTTGGAATATTAAATTTTGTTTTTCTTCTTTGTTTAATCAATAAGAGGACAATGGAAGTCCATAATTCTCCTTAATAATGAATAAATCTGTTACACCGTTTTTTTGGTCATCTAACCTATTATCATTAGATGAACCCAAGTACACCATGTAAGACCAATTTTACCCTAAGTAAAATTGCTTTCACCATGTGAAATAACATTTGTCTATATTTCCTGGTCATATTTAACCCAAAACAAGGAAATTAATTAAATAAATCATTATTTATTTGATTATTTCCTAGGAATAAGTTATTTAAATCATTATTTAAATAATATTCCTAGTTAAATTTGACTAAATCATTTTTAAATAATTAAATAAACCACTATTTATTTAATTATATTCCCATAATTTCCCTAAAATAATAAATAAATCATTTATTTATTTGTTATTTATAAATAAAGGAATTGACCCAAGTCAAAAATCCTTTTCCCTCCAACAAATATAATAAAATATTCCTAAAAGGTGATTCTAGAATTCGATTAATAATATTTTATTCATGCATCGAGTTCTAGAACACCCCAATATTTTGTTATAAATAGAAGGGTTTTCCCCATTCATTAGTCACCTCCATTGCATTAGATCACTCTGGATCTACTCTTGGTCACCATTTTCCATTTTTTGCCTTGTGAGCTCCCATTGAGTTCTATGTTTGTCTGGGTTTTCTACACCAATAAGAGAGAGGAATTTTAGATCTGAAACGCTGAGGAATTTCAAGAACCCATCCCATTGAGGAGAACCGGAAAACACCTTTCTTTTTTTCCTCTCAGGTGCCCCATTTTTAATATAATAAAAAAAATTATTTTAAACACATTGTTCTTGTGACAAGAATCTTGTCTTGTCTATTGGATGCATGGAGCCATATTGTATTTTATCTGCTTAATGTCTTTTGTGCTTAGATCTGTATTTGTGCAGCATTATTTGGATCACCTCATTGCAGACTTAAAGATATTTTTCAGCCATAATTGATGTTAGGGCTATTTGTTATGTGTAGCTAAAGTGATCTTTTACGACGAAAGATTCATATTAACAAAATCAATGCCAAATGTGAAAGAGATAGATCTTGACAGCTTAATTGAGCACCCTTTGGTGTGAAAAGGGGTTGGAACACCTTGATTGGGTCAACCTTGACCAAATCAATGATACTGTCATGGAGGAGTGGTCATCAATGACAGACAGTTCAGTTTTATATGGAGATGCTTTGTGTGGAAGTAGTGCTATTATTGGATGGGGCTTAGGGTTTGCAAGCTCATATCTTATTTAAGGAAGAGGATGGAAGCCATTTTTTATCATGTTGATATTTTGATATTATTTCTGAATATATGGTTTGTTTAGACATATATCTTTCTCTTGCTATTTAGCTGAGATTGAGTGTTGTTTAGCACTGGGTGTTTCTGATCGGGAATCCCACCTATTCCATTGAGAAGCTCTTGGAGGAGTCTTGTACTACATTTTCCACTATCAGGCTTAAGGCCAAGATTCTTCTTTCATTTACAACGCAGATCCTATTGAGGGTTTGGTTTTTTTGCAGGTTGCAGCAAGTGGAGACTAGATCTGTGTCATTTCATTGCTCATTTTCAGTGGAGGAGGCTTCATTTCCATTGGGAGGATAGTAAGGAAGGCCCTTCAGCATATTTTCAGATCTCGGCATCAGGCCAACTATTTATTTATCCCTTTAGCGCATTTTTCTTCCAGATCTTCGTTATTTTTGTAAGAGGAGTTGCAGGGTGGATTGGCACACCATTTGGAGAGATGGTTTTCTAGTGAAAGGGATTTTCCTTTCATTTAGAGGATCTATTGGAGGAGGCTATTGTATTGATCATATCAGATCAGCCACACTTTCCAGATCTGTATTTTGCAGTGGATATACAGCCCTAGGGCTTAGATCCCCATCTTGTATATGGTGTTTTGCTAAAAACCCTTAAGGGGTTCTTCAAAGGAGCTTGTATAGTGTCTAGATCTTTATTGGATCTATATTTTGAGGCACATATCAGCCCTAGATCTGATGTATATTCATCTGATGTAGCAGTGGCTTATAAACAGTGCTGTAGCAGTCTTCTAGTTTTTTCTATATAGTAGCATCACCTCTTTTGAGGGATTTTTTTCATTGGAGGCTTGATCTTTCTTGTTGTGTATCTTATGGCCCATTATTTATGTATATTTTGTTGTTTTTATAACATATGAAAGGTATCCATATTGGCCTCTTTCTTTTAAATAATGATTTACACTATTGTTCCAGCATTTTTCACTATATTCTTGCTTTTCCCATTTGGGAATATTACAGTGGTATCAGAGCATAATCTTGGCACAGCCTGTGAATCTTGAAAAGCCAATATGTCAGCTGAAGAAGGAGAACCTCTTACTAATAGAGAGAGGAGGTATCAAAGAAGAAGACACCGGAATTTTGATTATACAAGTGACAAAGAAGACAAGCGTAAAACCCGTTTATCTGAAGGAGAAGATGAAGAGAAGGAGTTCCCTAAGATCCTTCTTAGAGCCATGCAAGACCTTGCTAGAGAGATCAAGGAGATGAGGATGGATAGACACAAGGAATCCCCTAAAGGAATTCAACATGGTGAAGGCTCCGACATTTCTCATCACCGGAGTGATCAACCAATGCAGCAACAACAAGTTTCCCAACGCTCTACAATGTCTACATTCTTGGTTGTGGGAAATGAAGGGTTTCAAGAGCAAGGATCCCTTGTAGATTATTTTATGGAGTATGAGTCTCAAAATCAGAGATTCAAGGACCACTTGAGCTTTCAAGAATTTTTTCAAATCAAGGACAATAGGAGACCTAGGCATCATGATAGAGGTGGAGGATTCATTCAAAATCATGATTAACACCACAGTATGGGCAAATTTTCTTACCCAACTTTGATGGGTCATCTAAGTGGACTACCAAATCATGCGTAGAGAAGCTTGATATCTACTTCTAGTTGAACAAAGTTCCAGAAATGGAGGCCATTAACTTAGCAGCACTGCACCTTGAGGGTGAAGCACATGATTGGTGGTTCCATGGCTTGTCTACATTGGATCATGCCAATGTGACTGCATATTCAGAGTTCACTAGGAGGTTGGTGGAGAGGTTTGATAGAATATATCCTGAAGCACCATTCATGGGGCTTGTAAAGTTAAAACAATAAGGTAATCCAGAAACTTACATTTCTAAATTCTTACACTAGTACATTTGGTCAAAATTCTGACACTTTAATTCTGGTACTTTTGACCAAATGTCAGAAATTTCCCCAATTTTTATCAAATTTTCAAATCTCGCCCACAACTGTCGTTATACCGACGTTTGGAGACAACTGTCGGTATTGCGACATTTAGAAATAAGTGTCGGTATTACGACGTTTGAAGAAAAGCATTGATATTACGACGTTTTTGGGACACAACGTCGGAAATGCGATGTTTCTAAATGATGATTCGGTATTGCAACGGTTTGGAGGCAACATTGGAATTGCGATGTTTCTAAACTATGCGTCGGTCTTGTGATGTTATGCTCCAAACCGTCGCAATACCGACGCATAGTTTAGAAACGTCGCAATTACGACGTTACTAAACTATGCGTCTTTATTGCGACAATATTAAAATTATTAAAAATTTATAACCATTGAGGAGGATTTGGATTAGAAGTTTTAGACATCGTATCTCTATTTTTGGATTTCAAATTCTTGACCTACCACCATTATCCTAATCGGTATTTTACATTCTGGCCTGTCTTTGTTGTTAGTTATGGGTGTCAAAATAGATTAGTGTGACAATTCACTTTGATTGATATAGACATGACTCTAGGTTAGGTGATTGTAATCGTGGAAAAAGTATGTACGTGATCTGGTGGTGTTACTCTTTAATGTTTGGTATATCTCATATTAATCACGAAGATTGTAGAGAATAAATTTTCTTTCAATGTCAATCAGGTAAAGTTATTAAGTGTATAAATGTTCTTATTTTTTTAAAATATAATCAAACTTATTAAAAAAAATAATCAAACTTATTTTTTTATTTGATTAATTTTATTTATGGTATTATTAAATATATTAACAATTATATTTTAAATATATTTTTTTATATAGTTTTGAAATAGGTTACTAGATTGGTGAATAAAATTAATTACATTTGAATTTTCTCTAATTTCTTTTTTGGTAAATCAATTTCATGAGGTTCACAAATCTCAAGTCAAATTTAAACTAGCTAAACAAAAACTCTAATAATTTCATGAAAATCATCTAAAAAATTATTGAAATATCCAACT
This sequence comes from Pinus albicaulis, assembly GCA_034641835.2. NCBI lineage: Eukaryota > Viridiplantae > Streptophyta > Pinopsida > Pinales > Pinaceae > Pinus > Pinus albicaulis. The sequence goes on along the minus strand of CM076577.1, from coordinate 900,829,718 downwards.
TGATAGTAGACCAATATGGGTTAATTTAGTTTTATGAGGATCATGTTGGAAGTTATGTTGTTAATTTACATAGAACACCACTTTTTTTTAATAATATTTTTAGTTTCTATTCTTTTATTTTTATCTTCACGATTCTAATATGTTAAGTTTTTTTTTTATATCACATACATTTAAATTATATAAATTTATACATTTATAAAGAGTTATAATAGAAGCATAATAGTTCAATAAAATATAAAATTTAAATAGCTGGGGTGGTGGGAGGGGGAGGGGGAGGGGGAGAGATTCTCCTAAATCTCGATGGAATATGAAAAATAAAGTACTTATGGGGGCTATTCCAAAGAATGAACAATATCACATAAATGTATGGGCTTATTCCAGGTCTCCAATTGGATAATTATCGATATGTCTCTAACTTAGTGATCTTGGGGGATTCCCTTATCACTATTCAACACCTTCAAAAAGGTTTTCTCCTGAAGAACAACAATTTATCCCTCCTCCTTAGAAAAATCAATAGTACACTAAAATCATTCTCTCAAAAGGCTTATTACCACATTTTAAGAAGCCAAAACATAGAGGCGTATACACAAACGAATCAAGCCTTCCTTCTTGAAGGAAACAGGTTAGTATGAGATCAATGACCTTTCAGGTTGGAAAGATATTCCATGAATAATTCCACTCAATATAATTGTCCCCCTCTCTTGTTTTTCTAGTTGGGTATATGCACCATTAGAATTATTTTTTGAAGATTTCCAAAGCCCTCCTTTATATGCCCCCCCTGTCTCCTCCTATTTATGCACATATTCACATCACGCATAACATTTGGCATCAGGATCTCGTCATTAAGGTTGAGGTGGTGGTTTGTGGGGGTGTTGGCCACGCGCCCATTTACCCCTCATGACATGTGGAGTCTTATGAAGTTGGACAACCATTAATTCCCTCCTTTGCCTTCATACCAAGTTCATTGATGGATACAGGGTGGGGAGATCAGTTAATGAATTTCATGGTTGATTCAATCCCTCGAGCATGGGAGTTCACTAGTCTAAAGGTGGAATTCATGGTTGGTGTTAATATGATAAGGTAGAAAGTATCAATTCAAGGTTGTGCCCTTGAGAGTCAAGACAACCCTTCTTCTAGTTGGTGGGCTCTCCACACCTTTGTAAACTAACTAGAAAATTTGGCGGAAATTCTGACAGCCAATTCGTCGCTATTTCGACACATAGTCATCGCAAGAGCGACAGTTCGAGGGTGGAAAAAACGTGGTTTGTCATGCCGTTGAAGTTCCGACGCACCTAAAAAGTGTCACACTATCGACACTTCTTCCGTCGCTTCCGAACAAGCGTCACTCTTCCGACGTCTCACGAACCGTCACGCTTCCGACGTTTGTAAACGGTCGCACTTCCAACGAAATGTGGTCCGACGTTTTGAACGTCGCTCTTCCGACATTTGTAAATGGTCGCAATTCCGACGCAATGTGGTCCAACGTTTTGGATGTCACTCTTCCGACGTTTGTAAGATGTCGCAATTCCGACGAAATGTGGTCCGACGTTTTGAACGTCGCTCTTCCGACATTTGTAAGCTGTCGCAATTTCGACGAAATGTGGTTCGACATTTTTATACTGTCGCTCTTCCGAAGTTTCTAAGTTGTCGCAATTCCGACGTCTACAAGGCGTCGGTATACCGACGGCGGGTTCAATTTAAAAAAAAAAATGAAACTTTAAAAGACGATAAACGTTGTTTTGAATATATTATATGAAGTAAAACAGTCCATGAAGTCATTACATTTTCACATTTGAAGATTGGAACCCAAATATCCATCCAGAAAAGTGGAAGTCCCACACCAGACAATGATAGAAAAATACCCCATGTCACATACAGGGACATGATATAAAACCCAGTAACGGTCCACATGGAGATTATCGACAATCTGAGAAAGCATCCAAATATGCCCGAGGCATCTATAAGAAAGTGAAATAGCAGTATGTAGAATAGTAAAGCAACAGATAGAGTACCGACGTCCATTGTTCCAAACACAAATTAAAGTACCCAAAATCCTTGAACAGAGAAAAACGCTAATCATGTGAGGAGTGTGATATGTCCAAAATATAAAAATACCATCAGACCATATCAATTAAACCAGCATTGCTAGTTTTGAAGGCAGAGTGATAAACATTAATCATTTTTTTTTCAAAAGAGAAAAAGGTTGTTTTGAATATATTATATGAAGTAAAACAGTCCATGAAGTCATTACATTTTCACATCTGAAGATTGGAACCCAAATATCCATCCAGAAAAGTGGAAGTCCCACCCCATACAGTGATAGAAAAATACCCCATGTCACATACATGGACTTGATATAAAACCCAGTAACGGTCCACATGGAGATTATCGACAAATCTAAGAAAGCATCCAAATATGCCCAAGGCATCTATAAGAAAGTGAAATAGCAGTATGTAGAATAGTAAAGCAACAGATAGAGTACCGACGTCCATTGTTCCAAATACAAATTAAATTACCCAAAATCCTTGAACAGAGAAAAACGCTAATCATGTGAGGAGTGTGATATGTCCAAAATATAAAAATACCATCAAACCATATCAATAAACCAGCAACATAGACCAGCATCGCTAGTTTTGAAGGCAGAGTGATAAACATTAATCATTTTTTTTTCACAAGAGAAAAATGTTGTTTTGAATATATTATATGAAGTAAAACAGTCCATGAAGTTATTACATTTTCACATCTGAAGATTGGAACCCAAATATCCATCCATAAAAGTGGAAGTCCCACCCCAGACAATGATAGAAAAATACCCCATGTCACATACAGGGACATGATATAAAACCCAGTAACGGTCCACATGGAGATTATCGACAAATCTGAGAAAGCATCCAAATATGCCCGAGGCATCTATAATAAAGTGAAATAACAGTATGTAGAATAGTAAAACAACAGATAGAGTACCGACGTCCATTGTTCCAAATACAAATTAAAGTACCCAAAATCCTTGAACAGAGAAAAACGCTAATCTTGTGAGGAGTGTGATATGTCCAAAATATAAAAAGACCATCAGACCATATCAATAAACCAGCAACATAGACCAAAGACGTTTAGTTTTTTGAAGGTAGAGGATAAACATTAATCATTTTTTTTTTCACAAGAGAAAAACATTGTTTTGAATATATTATATGAAGTAAAATGGCCTGATGAAGTTATTACATTTCCACATCCAACATTGGAACCCAACATTCATCCGTAGAAAGTGGGAAGTCCCACCCTTTACGTTGATAGAAAAATACCTCATGTCACACACAGGGACCATGTCACACACAGTGACATGATATAAAACCTGGGTGAATTCATTCAATATGGAGATTATTGACAATCAGAGAAAGCATCCAAATATGCCCGAGGCATCTATGAAGAAAGTGAAATAAGCAAAGATGTGCAGAATAGTAAAGCAACAAGATAGAGTACCGACGTCCATTGTTCCAAATAATAAATTAATCTAACTAAAATCCCGCAACAGATAAAAATGCTAATCATGTGAGGAGTGTGATATGTCCAAAATATAAAAATACCATCAGACCATATCAATAAACCAGCAACATAGACCAGCATAGCTAGTTTTGAAGGTAGAGTGATAAACATTAATCATTTTTTTTTTACAAGAGAAAAAACGTTGTTTTGAATATATTATATGAATTAAAACAGTCCATGAAGTCATTACATTTTCACATCTAAATATTGGAACCCAAATATCCATCCAGAAAAGTGGAAGTCCCACCCCAGACAGTGATATAAAAATACCCCATGTCACATATGGACATTAAGGATATAAAATCCAAAAGAACGGGTCAACATGGAGATTACTTCCATAACATGAGAAAGCATCCAAATATGCTCGAGGCATCTATAAGAAATCGAAATAGCATTATGCAGAACAAATAGCCAAACAGACAGAGTACCGATGTCCATTGTTCCAAATACAAATTAAAGTACCCAAAATCCTTGAAAATGATCAAGAAAATGTTAATCATGTGAGAATTCTAAGTAAAGTTAATCTATTAACATTGTGAATAAAATTACACCGAAGTCAAAAACATTGCCTGGCCATACTCATGGCAAATTTGTCATCAAAAAATCAAAAAATTAAGAAGACTGCCCTCATACGGGGAAACCAGTCTTGAACGTTTAATTTATAGAATTCAAAAATATTACTTAAAGGTCCAGCACAGTAAAATAAACTAAAAGCAGCCCAATTAACTGGGCCTGCTAAGCAAGAAAAACAAATTAACCAAACTAATCCTCCGCTGGTTCCTCCACGATTCGGCACCATCCTTCGGAAGGTCCACGATCGCTAGGTGCTACCTCCACATGCATGCCACGGCTCCCCTCCTGAAGGCCCGAATGCTGGCCGGCTTTTTCCGAGCTCAGACCCGCCGGACGGGTGCATTCTTCCTCCGTTTGGGCCTCCTCGCGGAAGACCACAGTGACTAAAGCCGTGATTCGCGGGTGGTTGAGAGAGAAATTAAAGGAAAATTTCACAGTGCGCGTCGTGGGAGAAGGTGAACTAGCAGTGGGGAAGCGAGGAGTAGCGGAATCTATACGGTGGCCAGATCCTACAACTCGACCCCGCCCACTCCTAGTATTTCGATATCGACCTGCGTAATAATCACTGGACTGGCCAGAAGTCGACTCTGTTGAGGGGCTGGAGGGAGCGCGCAGGGGTTGACCTCTAGTGCTCCCCCTGCAGCAACGCATCCTATGACGCACGCGAGGCATGGGTGCAGTCTCAGGCACAGTGGGCACAAGAGGCGATGGAGAAGCAGAATTCCAATTAACAGAGGAAGACAGACAGAGACAGAACCGAGAGAAATGCAGCCTCCGGTGGTTCCTCCATGATTCGGCACCATCCTTCGGAAGGTCCAGGATCGCTAGGTGCTACCTCCACATGCATGCCACGGCTCCCCTCCTGAAGGCCCGAATGTTGGCCGGCTTTTTCCGAGCTCAGACCCGCCGGACGGGTGCATTCTTCCTCCGTTTGGGCCTCCTCGTGGAAGACCACAGTGACTAAAGCCGTGATTCGCGGGCGGTTGAGAGAGAAATTAAAGGAAAATTGCGCAGTGCACGTCGTGGGAGAAGGTGAACTAGTGGTGGGGAAGCGAGGAGCAGGGGAATCCATACGGTGGCCAGATCTTACAACCCGACCCCGCCCACTCCTAGTATTTGGATATCGACCTGCGTAATAATCACTGGACTGGCCAAAAGTCGACTCTGTTGAGGGGCTGGAGGGAGCCCGCAGGGGTTGACCTCTAGTGCTCCCCCTGCGGCAACGCATCCTATGATGCACGCGAGGCATGGGTGCAGTCTCAGGCGTAGTGGGCACAAGAGGAGACGGAGAAGCATAATTCCAATTAACAGAGGAAGACAGACAGAGACAGAACCGAGAGAAATGCAGATATGCTGCAAGGTCTAGGCA